>MU694756.1:78520-124136 GCA_026770625.1 Nicotiana glauca | reverse complement strand
AAAAAAGTAAAATGTTCTATTTATATTCCACAGGAAAAATCGGACAAAAATACCCCTGAGGGTCTGATGCGGACCGCATAGAAATAACATGCGGCCGCATAGGGCAACTGGTCTTTAGATCTGTGCTTCTGGACTTGGGGATGCGGACCGCATAGAAATGTCACACGGCCGCATAGGTTGAGTCAAGCGGACCGCGTGGAAATGGTGCGCGGCCGCATAGGTTGAGTCATGCGGACCACATGGAAATGGTGCGCGGCCGCAAAATAGAATTTTGTCCCATTTTGACTCTCTGAACTTTTACCCACGCGGACTGCACTATTTTGGTGTGCGGACGCGTGGGACTTTGCCTTGAATTACTGAGCCTCTGATCTCTCATAATTGCGGACCCCGTGGAAATGGATGCGGTCCGCGTTGATTTTCTTCACTTTTGCTGATTCTCTGAACTTTCCTGCACAGCCATGTGGCAAAGCAGTGCGGACCGTGCAGGTTAAACTTGAACTTGGTAGCTTTCAGAACCTTCCTGTGTAGCCGCACATCAAAACAGTGCGGTTCGCGCAGGTCTCCTATTTCCCACTTTCAATCATCTTTTGTCGCTTGGCAGATTTCACTCCTTTTTGAGCCGATTTGTGATATTCATCATCTAGTTGCTCAAACCTGCAATCAAGCGCAACTTGTAAGCAATTCAGGACTAATCTGGAGCAATTTATGCATAAAGCTCAGGTAAGAAGGGGTACAAAACATGTACAATTCATAGTTATCACGACCCAACAGGTCGTTTTGAGCTTTTGCATTTTGCTCTCCAGTTCTAAGTCATGACTAGCCCCGTGTGCTGTATTATGACTTATGTAAATTGTTAGTTTTGGTTTTCAGGATAATCAGAGTAGATTTGGAAGAACAATTCTCACTTTGAAGCTTTAAATTTGAAAGGTTTGACCAAGTTTTGACTTTTTGGTATTCGATCTCGGATTTGGATTTTTATGATTTGGTTAGCTCCGTTAGGTGATTTTGGGCTTGGAAGTGCGTCCGAAATGTATTTTGGAGGTCCGTGGTAGATTTAGGCTTGAATTGACGAAATTGAAAATTTGGCTTTTTCTTGTCGGTAGTGGAAATTTTGATGTTGGGGTCGGAATGGAATTCCGGAAATTTGAGTAGGTCCACTGTATCATTTGTGACGTGTGTGTGAAATTGAAGGTCATTCGGACGTGGTTTGATAGAATTTTTGATCAAAAGCGTAATTCAGAAGATTTTGGAACCTTAGGCTTGAATCCGATGTGATTTGGTTGATTCGATGTTGTTTGAGGTGTTATGAAGATTTGTATAAGTTTGGATATTGGTATATGAGTAGTTTTTGCTTTTGGTTGAGGTCCCGGGGGCCTCAGGGTGATTTCGGATAGTTTTGGGAGAGTTTGAACTTGGGAAATTGCAGCTGGTATTGTTGCTTCTGTCATATCCACACTTGCGGATTGGGGACCGCAGGTACGAGCTCCGCAGGAGTGGAAGAGAGGAGCATGTGCGTGTAGGAATGTATGTGCATCTTGGAAAACCGCATTTGCGATGCCGCAGAAGCGGTGAAGCGGCCGCAGATACGAGACCTGGTGAGGCTAGTGAAACCCGCAGAAGTGCATTTTTTCCGCAGAAGCGGAAGCGCACATGCGCTTATGAGATCGCAGGTGCAGAATCCCTGGGCAAAAACTATATAAGCATTCCTTCCCGAATTTTGGTCCTTCTTTTACCATTTTTGGTCCATTTTGGAGCTCCAAGCTGTGTTTTCAAGAGGGAAACAAGTGGTTTCATAGAGGTAAGCTACCTGGGCTTTGTATCTTGTGTTTATGGTGATTATTCAATTGTTTAATCATGACAGTTGTGGGAAAATTTGAGAAAGAATTAGGAATTTAGGGCTTGGAACTTGAGACTTTAATTAGGGATTTGAGGGCCGTTTGGGGTCCGATTTTGATGTTCTTGATATTTATAGACTCATGGGAGGATATAAATTCTATTGATGTGATGTTTATTGGATTATGAGATGTGGGTCCGGGGGCCGAGTTTTGTTAATTTCGGGATTCGTGCTGTAATTTGATTATTTTTGCATGGGCTTCGTTTCCTTAGAATATTTTGACGTCCTTATTCTGATTTTGGTTAGATTCGACGTGAGTTGAGGCCGAAACGAGAGGCAAATGCATCAGGAGCTAGAGTTTGGACCTAATAGAGGTAAGTAATGATTGTAAATATTATCCTGAGGGTATGAAACCCCTGATTTCACATTGTTGTTTTACTTTGAGGTAACACACACGCTAGATGACGAGCGTGGGATCGTGCACTGTTGGGGATTGTGACTTGGTCCGACCTGTGCGGCTGTTTAGTCGCGTATTTGATTGAAATTTATTTGATATCATTATGTTTTGAAAAATATTACTATGTTTTTGGCTGAATGCCATATCTGGGCCTTGTGCCTACCGTCTGCACCCTTAGGGCCTTTTTGCTACTATTTCCTCGAACTGTTTGATTTGAATGCATATCCCCAGTCATAATTTTTACCTGTTTATTTTTGATTCAGTTTTAATACTGTTTTAAATATATGAATGTTGTTTGGGCTGAGCACCATGTTCCACTGATAGCCCGAGTGGCTTGTAAGGATGATGACTGAGAGGCACCGAGGGTCTGATTGTGAGGTTGATGATTGAGAAAGGCCGAGGTCCTGGTGGTGAGGATTATATATATGGATCGGGCTGCACATCGCAGCGATATAGCTCTTGGGCTGTAGGAGCCCCTCCGGAAACTACATACCCCAGTGAGCTCAATCGACTATATATATGGATCGGGATGCACGCCGCAGCGATATATGGATCGGGCTGCACGCCGCAGCGGTTATTATAAGTTATCTATTGAGCGTGAGTGCTGATTGATGAGAGTTAAGCCTCGAGTGACTGAGAGGCTTTCCCTAGGGGATATATATATATATATATATATATATATATATATATATATATATATATATATATATATATATATATATATATATGAGCGATGCTTTCCCCGAGGGGCTTATTTTTATGAAATTACTGATTTCACATCTTAATGTGAGTCTATATTGAATATGTTAAATTAAATTACCGATTTCATTTATCTTTATACTGAGCCTCTATCGAAAATGTTAAACAAATGTTTTGAATTCTTTTTATTGAAACTAGAATTTTTACGAGATGTTCGGAATTTAGTCACTAATTTGGCTTTGTTATTTCCTTTGGCACTTTTCCTATTTTGAGATGTATGTGCTTTATGTTTTTCCCGAGGGGCTGTGTACGAATTATGTTTTGCCCGAGAGACCGATTATGATTTTTATCATTTTCACTATGAACTAAGCTAAACCTCTACTGAACAGTTAGAAGGACATTTTTCAAAGGATTTTTACTGAAGTCGGGTTTTAACGAGATGATTTGATTTGTATCCTATTTTGGAAACATAATGTACCACTGTGGTACTCTGACGTGGTTTACATGATTTCTTATTGCTCAGATATTATTTACTTTTATTACTTACTGGGTTGGCGTACTCGTATTACTCCCTACATTTTGTGTGCAGATCCAGATATTTTTGAGCTCGGTGGTAGATTCATTGGAGATAGTAAGGTAGTTGCACGGTGTTTGCATCCCTGCTTTCTCCTCCGTATCCTTATTATTTTATATTTCAGGCTTATATTTTATTAAGCAGACAATGTTGAATTGAATTTAGTGGCTCATGACTAGTGACCCAAGATTCGAGCTGGGTTGATGTATTTACATACTTGATTCCACATAATTATATTAATACATATTAATATGACAGATTTGAGGTTTAATCTATTTTAGAAAAATACAATGTTTACAAAAGATCTTCTGTATTGTTCGTGTTATTTCGGCTGGCCTAGTTCTGTGATAGGCGCCATCACGACCAGGGGATTTGGGGTCGTGACAAAATCTTAATATAGTAAGTATTCAAGCAATATAAACAACAACCCAAACATCATTTAAACATGTCAATCACTAAAAATTCAACTAACTCTTATATATGCTTGGTACTTAAAAGAAGACGGATCATACAGAAACACAATATACTAAAACGACTTGAATCACTTCATTTCCATTCACTCTTGATCCAAAAAGTAGTACATTAGTTGAGGAAATACCCGATCAACAGAAAAAAAATAATAGCAAAGGAGTGACTGAATTTCAGCAGCGCAACAGCAGCAAAATCAACAACTTATGACCCGAGAGACAACCCAAAAAATCTAGTAACTAAGTATTTGAAACTAGTAGCTACTTCCCAGAATTCACCTAGGATTCCTCTATTTTCTTACAAGTTTTACACTCTACGAAACACTCGCAAAATTCAGAATTTTCAGCTCACTATTCTGTATGTTCAGTTGATCTTTTCTGAAGTTTTTGTGCCTTTTTACGGTGTAGAAGGTGATGACTAAGTGTGATAGATTGTGTAGAGAGCTTCAATGGAGGAAAAAACTCCTCATTATATATGAGAGGAAGGGTTGGGGCAGATTTTTATTTTACCAAAAATCTGTCCAAAATGATAGCTTTTTTGACAGAAAATCTGTCCAAAAACAAAAAATCTACCCAAGAAACAGTTTTTCCTACCAACTGTGGACAGAATTTTGGAGTATTGCACTCCCAACAGTCCCTGAACAGTAGAAACAAAGTAACAAAGGCCCTACACTCAAGTACCTTCTAGTTCATCACAAACCAATGTCAAAGTAAACTATTGCTTCAAACTAGAAGGTGCAAAATCAGATAACTAGACTTGAATCATTAAACTAACAGAACAATCTAATGAGTATATGAAAACAAAATCGGTATTAAAGGCCTTAAATTAATTACCTTAATCATAGACAAAACTAGAAATGCTAAACCTGAAAATCAAAGCTTAAACCTATTCACAAACAAATCGATTGCTTTAATTACGGCTAAGCAAACAATTGGATACGAAAACGCAGCAACGAGACTAGACTAACACTGAACATACTTGACCTAAAAGACCAAACATTAATTTTAAAGGAAACCAAATATTAATCAAAACTACTTATAGACTATACTTTCTGATTAAAAAAAAACCATGAGTAACATATACTAATCTAACGTACTTATGCGTAACGATACTTAAAATGATTAAATAAAGTTTAAGGCTAAACAACCTAAGGATAGATGACTAACTAACATAACTAATACAGAAACATATATACGATCAAATAAATCGGTAACGACAAAGAAGAACGAGCAGAGAAATTTAATGGAACGTAAGCCTAATGACAAACAAAAACAGAAAAAGAAAAGAAGATGGAAGTAGAGCTATACCACACGAGAGGAATCAATGCCAATTCAAGTAGTCATGAGATGCCAAGGACGACGAGCCGTGACTACCCGACCTTGAACGGGCGTCTCTTTCTAGCACACGCCAAAAACCAATGAATTATAGCATTGTTCTAGAGAGGAACGAGCCACTAATGGTCTTGGGTGGTCGCGGAAGTGGCGATGGTTGCCTGAATCCTGCTGGACTTATGTCGGAGTTTTGGGGTGAAACCAACATAGGATGATAGATCATGTGGAGCTCTATACGCTTATGTAAGTATTTTATGAAGGAGGGGTCTAAAACTAGACGAATTTACAAAATAAAATGAGCTAGGGTTTCATATTTTGGTTTATTCGTGGAGTTTGGGAGGGATTCAAGGGAATTGATTTATGGTTTGGAAAGGGGAAAGTGAGGTGAGGCCATGGTATTAATTTAGGATGGATTGAAGGTGGTCCGCGTCGGTGGGCGATTTTCGGAGGCGGCAGGTGACAGTGGTTGGAGAACCTGGGAGAGAGGCGAGAGAGAGAAGAAAGAGGAAGGGGAGAGGAATTAAGGAGAAAATGGGGGCAATTTTCTGAGATATGGGGCCTTAAACACCTAGTTGGGTAATGAATTTCGACTGTCAGATCAGGTGATGATGAGTGGCTGAAATTTAATCTTGCCTCATTTAATAAAACGACATCGTTTTAGGCGTCTCTCAGACCACAAGGTCAGGACCGGGTCCTGGGCTCGACTTTGTGGGCTAGTTTTGGCCCAATTCGGCTAAATAAGGCACCAAACCAATCCCTTAACCCCTTATCAAACTATTTAACTAAACTCTAATTCAAAAACTTATAAATACACATATAATAATTATTAAAAATATAATGTAAAAAAAAATGAGGCATTTTCATTTCCAAGTTTAGAGAAGGTATAATTATTTACCTAAAATTTTTTTCATTTCTGTAATTTTTTTTTTTATGTTTGACCAATCGACATGTGAGGTTAACATAAATTTAACAAAACCTTTTTGAGATTGGAAGGTAATGGAAAGCTGTTTTTAATGTTAAAAAAAAAAAACAAGTTAATCTTAAAGCAAAGTACTGAATAGACGCTAGAAAAATATATATGTTAATTGATTACTACATATGTATTGATTTATGCTCCTAATGAAGTTATTGACAACTCCATCTTTTGGTTTCTCGGCTTCTATATATTATCGTCTCTCTTTGTCCACCCCTTAATAAGGAAAAGTAGTTTATTTCTATATGAATGCGTTACTTGATCAGATATATTCAATGCTCTGATCTAGAAATAACATCTTAAATAAGGACTTGATAATGAATACAGAAAACATGGAGAATTACTTCACAAACGAGAATAAAGATTGGAGAAACAATTTTGAACCTTTTTTTTATTTTTATTTAAAAAGAAAAGAAACTGTAGAGAGCTTCACTCTAGAAAAAGGATGAGTATTGTACTGAGGAGGAGGAAACAGATGGCGTCTTCTTTTTGCCTGTTGTCATTAATAGGGGTGAATCCAACATATAAGTTCTAGGTTTAATTGAACCATAGCTTTTGTCTTAGACATGAATTTTCACTATAAAATTCATTAAAATTTTTGAAAAAATTGAGCTATGAACCAATAAGTTAAACAAGGTGATGGTATCACGACCCAAAATCCACTAAGGGTCGTGATGGCGTCGGACACCACTGTCAGGCAAGCCAACACCAAGAAATTAACAAAATACCCATTTTAGTATATATTGAAATTACTTTTCTTTTATACATTAAACAATAAATAATGAAATTTTCTGAAATAATAATGGTATCTTTAACAATTCCTGAAAACCGAATAAGCCCATAATCATCCCAGAACTCGGTGTCATAAGTGCATGAGCAATTTCTAGGAAAAACAAGGTATAATACAATAACTGTCCGAAATATAAATTGGACAGGAAGTAAAATACAATACGCTGAAAGAGACTATACTAGCTGCAAGTCGCCTCGAGAAATACAGCTCACCTAGTCTCTGCATCATCCATGCTGCTATGCCCAGCAGACCACTAGAATAACGTGTGCCTGTGCAACAAAAATGCACAGCAAGTGTAGCATGAGTACGAAACCAACGTGTACTCAGTAAGTATCCCGCCTAATCTCAAAGGAGTAGAGACGAGAGGTCGACTTCGACACTTACTAGTGGTCCAATAATGATACACAATTAATATGATAAAATCCAGGATTTTTATAAAGCATGGTCGTAACTCAACAGAATGAAACAAGTAATCAATTCCTTTATTCAAAGGGAAATTTCGAAATTTCAGTTTCATCAGTTATACATTTATTCTCAAGTCAGGGAGTGACAATATCAACTTCAACAAATTTCAAGGCAAGTAATGCAAGCATGCGTAACTCATGCTGAGGTCGTACGTCCCGATCCGATTATATTTAAAATGTGCACTGCCAGAGGGTTGAACGACACGAACCATAGATGCATCTATTTCCCTGCTCGTGTATGATACATGCGACGTGGTCAAACACAAATAAACAATCACCCTGCTCGCGAAAAATAAATGCCACGCAGGTACACATAGAAACACATATTCAAACAACCAATCAAGTCTTCATCTAGGAAGCAATTGTTCAAAGGAGGTGTACATTTCTCTTTTACAAGTCAAAGAAGATAAAGTTTAACTCTTTTAGAAAATCATTTGCCACTTCGATATGATTTAAGCAAATTAAACCATCAGTATAGTTACAATTATTAAAAGTGAGCATGCTTTTGTGTCCTAGACTATCCGGACATAGGCATAATAGTAGCTACGTATGGACTCTCGACTCTCGTCACCTCGTGCGTACATGGCCTCACAAATAGCAGCACATATGTTCAATTAATTCACATATGGGGACAATTACCTCTTACAAGGTTAGAAAGGAGACTCACCTCGCTCCGAAGTTCCATAACCGGCATTCCACGCTCTTTCGAGGACTCAAATCGATGCAAAATACTCCAAACACAAGCCAATAATTATGTAAACCCATTAATATGAGATCAACTACTTATTATTACCCAATTTATAACAATTCCTAACCCCGATCGAAAGTTTGACAAAAATATCCTCGGGCCCACGTGCCCGGATTCTGAAATTTTTTAGAAGATAAACTTTACCCATAACCTCACAAACTCAAATATATAATTAATTCTCAAACCATTACCAATATCGTAGTCAAAATCCAAGAATACTAAATTTCTAGGTTTTCCCTCAAACCCCAAGTTTTCCACTAATTTACATGCTAAAATCCATATGTAATCGATATACTTAACTCAAGATACGTGGGGTTAGCTTACCTTGTTGTTGATGATGAATAATCCCCACTTGAAGCTCTCCAAAGTCTCCCACACCAATAGAAAATGGGAGAAAAATGACCATCTTCCGATTTTAAAAGAACACACTGCCTCCAGCATTTTCGCACATGTGGTGCACCAGCCGCACCTGCGAAAATTTCTATCGCAGGTGCGGTCTTAGCCAACTCGCTCAAGTCCGCTTCTGCGGAGCCAGGACCGCTTCTGCGGTCTCACTTCTAGGAAGTCTCATCGCACCTGTGCCCCTAGTCAAGCCCAGCCATTTTTCGCTTCTACGACACAAGGGCCGCTTCTGCGGCTCTGCACCGGCGGCCCAAGTATCATAGGTGCGGTTACACCAACAACTAGCAACTTCAGTTCTTCCCCCAAATTCCAAATCGATCCGTTAACAACCTGTAATCCACCTGAGGCCTCCGGGACCCCAACCAATCATGCCAACTAGTCCCAAAACACATTAGGACTTTCTCGAGGCCTCATTTCATATCAAACAACGCTAAAATCATGAATCGACCTCCAATCCAAGCTTATGAGCCTTAGTACTTCAAACTTTTACATTCGAGGCTAAAAACCTATCAAATCACGTCCGATTGACCCCAAATTTTGCACACAAGTCACATTAGATATTACGGACCGACTCCAACTTCCAAAATTGGATTCCGACCCCAATACCAAAGAGTCCACTTCCGGTCAAACTCCTGAAAAACCTTCAAATTTCTATCTTTAGCCAAATGACTCCAAAATGACCCACATGCCTCCGAATTCATTTCCGATCGCGCTCCCAACACCAGAATCACCATACAGAGCTAATCCCAGATTCAGAATCCCAAATGGACATTGATAATACTGAAATGCACTTCAACCCAAACTTATGAAATTCCTCCATAAATGCTAACTTCCATAATATATGCCGAAACACTCCCGGGTCTTTTGAAACACTATCTGGACATACACCCAAGTCCGAAATCATCTTACAAACCTGGTGGAACCTTAGAATCCCGATTCCGAGGTCGTTTACTCAAAAATCCAATCTTAGTCAATTCTTTCAACTTAAAGCTTCTAAAATGAGAATTCTCTTTCCAAATGAACTCCAAACTTCCCTGAATTCAATTCCGACCGTGCTCTCAAGTCATAATACCTTAAATAAAGCTACTCATGGCCTCAAACTGCTGAATGACACGCTAGAGCTTAAAAAGATCGATCGGGTCATTACATTCTCTCCCACTTAAACATACATTCATCCTCGAACGTGTTAAGAACTGCGCTGGAGTTGCCTGAAATCACAATTAAACACCTCGTGTACCTATCCGTGCTACCACAACTCAGTTGAGCATATTAGCTCGATCAATTCAAAAGATATTCCCATTTATTCAAGCAAATAAGCTTAGAGCCCAATTCCAACATCTGGAATTCTCTGCCATACCCGCTTCCAATATATGAACACTGTAGCAATCACCACACGAGGTACCAGAACATGACTGCATGCCTTTGCTGAATTCTTACCATGCACTATCTCATTTACAGGACCATAATAACATTCTCTGGTCATAATAACCAACATTCCCCGAATCTAATGCTCACAACGCACCTCATGATATATATAAGCCTTGTTCCAACTCTTGCAACAACGCCATGACAGAAGAGACGTGTAGAAATCCATAACTAACTGCCAAGTCAACAAATAACTGAGGCTACACTCTTGACAAGAACATTACCTCATTCTGAACCAAATAATGATCTTTTCTCTTTAATATACTTCATACAATCCGATTGCACTGATCCTAGATCCAGTAACCTTGTCTTACTCAGTACGAACTGCTCAAGCAACAAGCCACCTCAGGCATGACCAAAAGTCTCATATAACGCCACAACGTGCCAATAGGCAACCAACTCGAGCGTGATACATAAGAAAGACAAACTCTGGAAGGAACTAATCCACTAACGCAACTAATATAACTTCCCTCAGAAAAATGGAAACAAAACACATGGAATAGAATATAAAGGACTGTAATCATCATCACACTGTTGCGGTGTGCAACCCGATCTAAACAACATATCCATGAAGGCGTGCCACCCGATCCACACATAAAATTCATATAAGGAGATACACATCGAGCTAAATTGCTCATTACAACACAATACCGAATATTGGCCACAAGCACACTAAGTGCATAATACCCTCCCCGAGGGGACATATAGTGCCATAAGCTAACAAACTCAAGCACAACCGAGGTACGATATATGTTCTGAAACTAAAGATCCATACAGCTCACATAACACCATCGCTACACGGAACCCCAACACATAAGAAATCTACCAAGCCATTTTGCAACTCACACGGCACAATATAGCATTACATGAAATAGCTGACGACAAAATAACATCCAACGTCCGAATACTATTCCATAAGGATAGCTATGCTGAAATGAACATGTTTGGCCTGATATTTAGCCCATATTCTTATTTGAATCCATCCACAGACCTCAAGCCGATTCTGATCATATCGAATTAGGCTAATAATCTTTACTGGTCCATAATAACCCCTTCTTCCCATAACACACAAGAACAATCATCATAACCGAAGTAATCCTCCACAGTCCACAACCTAATAAATCAAGTGCCCTCCAGGCATAAATTCTCAAATTAACAATATCACCACAATCTTCATACTTGGTTTCATTCTTCAATTAATCAAGTGACTACATGCCACAATTGTACAATATTCTCGTGGAACACACTACCATGACCTTCCGTAACAGATAACAAGTCTGCATATCCATACAACCAGTAATAATGCTAAAAAGCGATCAAGAACCCATCACCAGAATGCAAAGCCTCTTCCACAAATCACCGACCCCAGGAGACGCTGAAGAAAACACCGACTTACTCTAATCATTCAAACCCCTTTCATGCTCATCCGAGCTTGTGACATCCTTGTCGACACTAACCGCAACTTTGATCCTTACCTTCAAATTTCATACCACTCACTGTACCTATCAGGCCATGCGATAGTACAAAAATTTCATCATAACTCTTGAACCACTCCTAGGGTAAACACTTTATCGCATAGAAACTTTTTACTTAATTCATTCCAAGATAACCATGGCAACATGCGAGTGAATTCTCACAGCCGTAGAAGATGCAATTGTTCAAGCGTGACCTAAACCACCATAGCCCCTTTCCGGGATCTACCTACACATAGATGGCCATAATAATAGAATACTTCCGAATAAATTCAATTACGACGACCGACATGCCTCACAAGTACCATCACAAATCACATGCATAACTTAATCACGCTGAAGGAACTGATCACTGCCACCAATATGCCAATTCAATCATGTCTAACCAATCCAACCTCTTCCAATTTATCCTTAATTGCCTTAGAACAATAATAATTTCCTTCAACACATAACACACTCAACCTGCACTCATCCCGAGTGGCCTTGTAACATGAGACCATGCTGTCTCAAATCCCATGAACCATCTCATACCTTCCTTGCAACTCACGTCTACGCGAAGCATAATTCCTGAGCCTTCCCAAATCTCGAACATGAATCGATGATGCCAATTATAGAACACATTCTTCAATTCCTTCGCTCAAATTACTACTGATGTTCTCTTTCCTTAGCCGAAACAACTTACCAATATGCCGATAACCCAAATTTCACAAGAAGATAATCATACAACCCAATCTTAGACGGTGGGACTCTCCCACTTAGCTTGAAGCCACCATTATGCAACTCTGGAATCTAACAAGATTCTTTCTTCATTGTTGACATGATCTAGCACAACCAACCCACCAAGATCATCAAAATCTTTCTGTAAAACCATTTATGAATACTCTGAATCGTTAACCACATTCACATGTCTGACCTCCTTACCAGATAGCCATTAGGATTCTTCGTAGAAGCTTCGCCAACCACGTGACCGCTGATCTGCTCATAGGAGATAACCCACCTGAAACCGTGTTCATTCACCAGCTGCACAAGTCCATTCACTCCTCATGATTATCAACTAAATGTGTGACAATAATCCCCAATTCAAAGTTATGTTGTATCCTCCTTCATGTCAAGCATCTCCTTTCCGTCATATCAAATCTCCCACCGAATAATAGTCGATACTTCAAATTAAGTCCCTAGACCCAGTCACTAACCACCCCAAATCCCAAATCACTCTAGACCTCTTTTCCGGGTATGTAGTTATCCTGCCACTGACCCCATACGCTACTCTGCCCCTCTCCCACTTTGGGCAAACTCACTTCTTTAAGAAGCTACTCAACTTCCACTTCTTACACCTGGAATCCTAGAAGTTTAACCACCGCATGACACTTCCCACACGTCCTTCCTCATCCCTTGCTGCTCTGCTGATGCCTTAGATCAAAATCTATTTCGATAGCAGTTGAACCAACAGACCGCGACTAACCATTAAACCTTTCTGAAGATCATCTTTCTCGAGCCGTCTGCATTAGAAATACACATTCAATCCTGAACCACCGCACCCCGCGATCTCTGAGAACGGCTTCTCCAATACTATCTTACAATATCCTTCCCCAAGGGCGAATTGTAAAAGGTCTTAACACCGACAAACTTAGTACATTCAACAAGGACTATAGCACCTCATCACAGATGAAAATCCACCACGCTCGCAAATACCAAGCCTCGTTACTCCATCAACCCAAATCTAAACATTCTTAGCCCGATGGGAATTAAATATCAAAACTCTAAATCATGCACTGAGTAAACCTCCCTTCAAGTCATTTACTGCCTGGAATCGTAGGCAAGCATCCTACTATCACATCAATATTGTGAGACAATTGTTCATAAGCATCATGGAAACTTGTGCCTAGCTTCAATGCTCTCAGATGCACAGCTACTGAGCTGGAACGACAGAATATCCTTCCACAAGGCAACGACAATAGTCAAATCCACTACGCCGGAAGAATCATCCCGTACCATCTCTGTAGTACTTTTAAAATTTCTCAATTCTTGATTTATAATAAGCGCTTCGCGTTGCATGAGATCGATTCGGAAGGAAACAAAGGCATAAGCCTCAAAGGAATCAAATCGCACGATGAGGAAATCAAGAAGGGAAGTGCTCCTAACAGCCCGTTAGCCACTCGAAGATAAGTACAAACGTCTCCGTACCGATCCCTGAGACTCTACTAGACTTGCTCATGACTCGTGAGACCTAAAGGAACCTAGTGCTCTAATACCAAGTTGTCACGACCCAAAATCCACTAAGGGTCGTGATGGCGCCGGACACCACTGTCAGGCAAGCCAACACCAAGAAGTTAATTAAATTTCCGTTTTAGTATATATTGAAATCACTTTTCTTTTATACATTAAACAATAAATAATGAAATTTGCTGAAATAATAATGGTGTCTTTAACAATTCCTGAATACTGAATAAGCCCATAATCATCCCAGAACCCGATGTCACAAGTGCATGGGCAATTTCTAGGAAAAACAAGGTATAATATAATAACTGTCCGGAATACAAATTGCACAGGAAGTAAAATACAATACGCTCAAAGAGACTATACAAGCTGCGAGTCGCCTCGAGAAATGCAGCTTACCTAGTCTCTGCATCATCCATGCTGCTACGCCCAGCAAACCACTAGAATCACGTGTGCTTGTGCAAAAAAAAATGCACAACAAGTGTAGCATTAGTACGAAACCAATTTGTACTCAGTAAGTATCCCGCCTAATCTCAAAGGAGTAGAGACGAGAGGCCGACTTTGACACTTACTAGTGGTCCAATAATGATACACAATTAATATGATAAAATCCAGAATTTTTATAAAGCATCGTAACTCAACAGAATGAAACAAGTAATCAATTCCTTTATTCAAAGAGAAATTTACAAATTTTAGTTTCATCAATTATACATTTATTCTCAATTCAGGGAGTGACAATATCAACTTCAACAAATTTCAAGGCAGGTAATGCAAGCATGCGCAACTCATGCCGAGGTCGTACGGCCCGATCCGACAATATTTGAAATGTGCACTGCCAGAGGGTCGAATGGCGCGGACCATAGATGCATCTATTGCCCCGCTCGCGAATCATACATGCGATGCGTTCAAATACAAATAAACAATAACCCTGCTCGCGAATCATACATGCGACGCGGGTACACATAGAAATGTATATTCAAACAGCCAATCAAGACTTAATTTAGGAAGCAATTGTTCAAGGAGGTGTATATTTCTATTTTACAAGTCAAGAAGATGAAGTTTAACTCTTTTAGAAAATTATTTGCTACTTCGATATGATTTAAGAAAATTAAACCATCAATATAGTTACAATTCTTACAAGTGAGCATGTTTTTGGGTTCTAGACTACCTGGACATAGGCATAATAGTAGCTACGGCGGACTTTCGTCACCTCGTGCGTACGTAGCCCCCACAAATAGTAGAACATATGTTCAATTAATTCACCTTGAACAATTCCCTCTTACAAGGTTAGAAAGGAGACTCACCTCGCTCCGAAGTTTCATACCGGCAATCCACACTCTTTTGAGGACTCAAATCGATGCAAAATGCTCCAACGCTAGCCAATAATTATGTAAACCCATTAATATGAGATCAACTACTCATATTATAACAATTCCTAACCCTAATTGAAAGTTTGACAAAAACACACTCGGGCCCACGTGCCCGGATTCTGAAATTTTCAAAGATAAACTTTACCCATAACCTCACGAATTCAAATATATAATTAATTCTCAATTCCATTACCAAAATCGTGGTTAAAATTCATGAATACTAAATTTCTAGGTTTTCCCTCAAACCCCAAGATTTTCACTAATTTACATGCTAAAATCCATATATAATTGATATATTTAACTCAAGATAAGTGGGGTTAGCTTACCTTGTCGTTGATGATGAAAAATCCCCACTTGAAGCTCTCCAAAGTCGCCAACGCCAAGAGAAAATGGGACAAAAATGACCATCTCCCGATTTTAAAATAACACAGTGCCTCCAGCATTTCCGCACCTGCAGTGCACCAGCCGCACCTGCGGAAATTTCCATCGGAAGTGCGGTTTCAGCCAACTCGCTCAAGTCCATTTCTGCGGAGCCTGGACAGCTTCTACGGAAGGCTCATCGCACCTGCGCCCCCAGCCATGCCCAGCCATTTTCCGCTTCTACAACACAAGGGTCGCTTCTACAGCTCCGCACCTACGGCCCAAGTCTCGCAGCTGCGGTTACACCAGCAACCAACAACTTTAGTTCTTCCTCCAAATTCCAAATCGATCTGTTAACCACCCGTTATCCACCCGAGGACCCCGGGACCCTAACCAATCATGTCAACCAGTCCCAAAACACATTACGAACTTGCTCGAGGCCCCAATTCATATCAAACAATGCTAAAAATATTGAATTGACCTCCAATCCAAGCTTATGAGCCTTAAAACTTCAAGCTTTTACATCAGATGCCAAAACCTATCAGATCACGTCCGATTGACCCTAAATTTTGCACACAAGTCACATTCGACATTCTGGACCTACTCCAACTTCCAAAATCGGATTCCGACCATGATATCAAAAAGCTCACTTCCGGTCAAACTCCTCAATAACCTTCAAATTTCTATCTTTAGCCAAATGACTCCAAAATGACTCACGGGCCTCCGAATTCACTTCCGATCGCTCTCCGAACACCAGAATCACCATACAGAGCTATTCTCAGACTCGGAATCCCAAACGGACATTGATAACACTGAAATGCACTTCGACCCAAACTTATGAAATTCCTCCAAAAATGCTAACTTCAACAATAGGTGCCGAGACACTCCTGGGTCTTCTGAAACCAGATCTGGACATACGCCTAAGTCCGAAACCATCTTACGAACCTGTTGGAACTTTGAATCCCGATTCCGAGGTCGTTTACTCAAAAATCCCATCTGAGTCAAATCTTTTAACTTAAAGCTTTCGAAATGAGAATTCTCTCTCCAAATCAACTCTACTTCCCAGAATTCAATTCCGACCGTACGGACAAGTCATAATACCTGAAATGAAATTGCCCATGGTCTCAAATTGCTGAACGACGTGCTAGAGCTCAAAACGACCGGTCGGGTCGTTACAGATGAGTTCAATGGTTGAAGCCAAAACTATGAACCCACAGAATTAAAATCCTGAATCGTGGGTCATAAGAGTGACAATGCTTATATAGGAGCACTCTTCACCTACCCAATAGTAACAAAAAGAAGAATATATACTAATATAGAATAGCTACTTTATAACCGGGGGGTGCGGTAAACGGGGTACTTTGAGATCTTTCCTAGTTAATCATAGGTTTCAGGATTGAGCTCTAAGAATAGAGAACTTCTTAATATGTAATGAGCATTTTACCCATCATAATGAGCATGTCTGTTATGAATTTGAATTAGTCGGGCCAGTAAGCTCCGAATATCTTATGCTTAAAAATAAAAATAAAAGAAACTAATTATATCTCTTTCATTTTGAAATCAAATTTGTGTGTTGTGTGAATTACCTAATTTTTACGTTTTCATTATCCAAGTGTGAGAATAATGAGAGTATTACTCGTCCGTAGTCGTAAAAATTGCATGGGGTGCTCTATTTGGTCGCCCCTATTTAACCTATACCCATTTTTCTAAAAACTTTTAATTTGTACCCACTTTTTAAACAACTTCAGCCCCCTTTCTCCTCCTTCGTTTTCTTTCGCTTTCTTCTTGCAAACAACCACAAACGTTCACAAACTGTCTGGTAGTTGCGTGAATTGACCAAAGGCAAAGACCTGATCCTTTGACTTTATTATTTCCTTTCGAAACATACTTTTCAACTGATTTTGACGCTTTGTAATACTTTAATAAGTGGATAATTTGATATATAACAGATCTGACTCGTATGCAACATCAATTTTAATAAGGCAAGGTCGTTCAATTTGCAAAGGGTTGCTTCCTATGTGTTGCTGCGTTTTATCAAGTTTGATAGAGAAGGAATATTTAAGGTTCTTTATCAGATACCCATATTGGAACTCTCAAAAACTTCAGCTCTAAAGCTGAAGTTTCCCAGTTACAACACAAAAACTTTATCTTTAGAGCTAAAGTTTCCCAGTTACAACACAAAAACTTCAGCTCTTCCCAGTTACAACACAAAAACTTCAGCAGAGCTGAAGTTTCCCAGTTACAACACAAAAACTTCAGCTCTAGAGCTGAACTTCAGGCCCGACTACTAGAATGCTGAAGTTTTGTGTGATTGCCTTTGCTACTTCAGCCCCGTATGCTGAAGTTATGCGAAAAAGCGAATACGCATGCAATTTTTTTTGCAAAGCGGTCACAAGTTAAAATGTGATACAAAAAGCGGGTATAGATGCAAATGCCTCCGTAGTCAGCATTATGCAGCCCATTAACACAACAAACTGTACATTATTCATAGTTCATGTAAGGTGCGGGAAGCGGAGGCGGAGCCAGGATTTCGAGCTTATGGGTTCGGGATTCTAATCATCTTAAGTTACTGGGTTCTAAATTAAGAATTTATATATATTCAATCGATTTTTTAAGATAAATACAGGGTTTGAACGAAAGCTACTGGGTTCGACCGAACCCGCTAGCGGCACTCTAGCTCCGCCCCTTGCAGGAAGATTATTTAGAATTGCAAATGTCTGTCTAGATGGTTACAACATTATTCATTTTTTATTAAGGGATGATTATATTTTTGGGCCGCACTAAAAAACAATAGTTGTCAAGAAAACTATCAAGTTATATTTTTTATTAGACATTTTTATTTCGTTACATTAAATTGATGCACCGTACATTTTTCTATAGTTTTCGTGTTTGATTTGTTCTGTTATATCATATTCTCTTAATTTTTCTTTGTTGAATATGTGTGGGGATGCATGGTTATTGTGTGGGTTAACCATTGTTGAGCTGCACATTATGACATCAATATAAGCGTATTTTCAAGAAGACATTAGTATCTATCTTTAGAAAAAAATTTACTTAATGGATAGCAAATTATTACCAACCTAGATGTTAATAATAGAATAGATTAAAACTTGAAATCTAGTTTATTTTAATTTGAAGACTTCAAGACTCCATCCCAGCTGATATGTGCGATACAATATACCAATTAAATTAATTTAGTTGCTATACTAACACTTATATTATCTCGAAACTTTATAGAAGAACTAGGAATGTCGTAAAGAAGCCCATCGTAAAAAGTTACTTGCACTCGTTGTTTATACTAAATATATAAATTTCATATGCGTCTTTTACACACATCTATAACTGATTCATGGTTAAGTAATATGTATTATTATATTACTTTAGTTTTGAACTAAATATTAGAATTATATTGTTCGTTTTATAAGTATAAACACAAAGTCCACATAAGTATTTTCTAGGAAAAGAATGATACAGCTATAGTACAGGTTGTTGACATCTTGAAAAACATGAAAAGCCTGACCCAATAATTTATTTGGATGTAATCTAATCTATTTGTTCAGATTATAGTGTAATTTGTCTTAAATTTGACATAGAGCTCTTACTATAAATAGAACTACCTTGCTTTCATCAAATATCCAAGTTACAAAAATAAAAGAAATATCCAATCAAGGAGAGGAAGTGCACCATATTACACAAATCATGAGTTTCACAAAAGTTCTAGTGATAGTTTTTCTTTTTGTGTTTGTTTTAGCAAACGCTGAAGCCATAAATAATGAAGTTGCTGGCGATGATGGAATAGCTTGCAAAGCAAAATGTATACTTGCATGTGCCTTAAGTAAAACTCCCCATTGCCTTGACGATTGCCTGAAACAATGTCAACTTCCTGTTTACACTGAAGTATTGAACTGTAATTTTGCTTGTTCAACTGAACGCTGCTCCAAGTTTAGAGAAGGTATAATTCTTTCCTTAACTTTCTTTATTTTAACAATTTTCTATGTTTGCTGACATGTCATGCAGTTTATATAAAGTAATTTGTGACATACATTTTAAATAATTATTTGTAGATTTGAAGCTGATGGAAAGCTGTTTGGAAGAATGTTCAA
Organism: Nicotiana glauca; assembly: GCA_026770625.1. NCBI lineage: Eukaryota > Viridiplantae > Streptophyta > Magnoliopsida > Solanales > Solanaceae > Nicotiana > Nicotiana glauca. The sequence goes on along the minus strand of MU694756.1, from coordinate 104,449 downwards.
CAAAATATTGCAACTAGCTAGAGAGACTATATATATCTTCTATGCTTCTTGTTATGCAAAAGCAAAGTAATAAAAGAGAGTAGAACAAATTTCTATATTGATTACTCCAAATGTATTGATTTATGCTCCTCATGAAATGGAGAAAACTATTTTTACAAGTCTGTCTTTTGGGTATTTAGTCTCCCTTGTCGTCTTTTTGGTCATCTCCCAATTCCTAATAGAGTAATTTGTCTTAAACATTAACAAAAAGATCTTATAATAAATAAAGCTAATTTGCTTTCATCAAACATACTAGACAAGCAAGTAAAACAAATATATTCAATTAAGAAGAGGAAATGCATCCTTATATGACAAAATCATGAACTTGGCAAAGTTTCTAGTTGCAGCTTTCCTCATTGTGACTTTTTAAGCAAATGTTGAAGCTAGTATTTGGGAGGAGGGAGTAGGTTGCCTATTAGAATGTGCATTACTATGTGGCGAGTTCGGCGCTGTCACTTGCGTGAAAGAATGCGTGCATCATTATTGTCATCTTCCCGTTTCTCCTAAAGAATTGAACCGTAAATTTACTTGCAGTGACGGATCTACATGAACACATGTGGGTACTTAAGTATCCATTAACTTTGATCATATTTGATAAATTTTCTATCGCGAACGCGAAGGCCATTTTGGCTGGGACCCGAGGGAGGGGATTAATACACTACGTGAACACGGCCAGCGGCTCGTGAACGTAAAGGTATGGGGAAAATACCTTCGTGAACGCGTAGTGTGTCTCACGAACGCGAAGGTTAATAGGACTGCTGCTTCACGAACGCGAGAGGCTTCTCGCGAACGCGAAGATGACATGTCCAGTGATTTTAAAATAGAACCTAGGTCGGGATTAGACAAAAAATTCATATCTTCTTCCATAGAATCCGACCTTGGGCTATTTTTGAAGTGGGAATTCAACACCAAATCTTAGGTTTGTGTTCTTAAACTCATCTCTTTCATTTTCCATCAACATCCATTAGATTTCTAAGTCTAAATTTTATTCTTTAAGGGTATAAATTAGGGATTTTGGGGCAATTTTGGAAATTTGGGAACTTAGACCTCGATTTGGGGTCGGATTCCGAAACTAATTACATATCCGGGCTCGAGGGTGAATGAATAATCGGGTTTTGCTCCGAACTTTGAGTTTTGACCAAGCAGGCCCGGGATCGGGTTTTGACTTTTTGGGAAGAATGTTGGAAAATGTACAATTTTTCATTTGAATTGGTTTCTTTGGCTTCAATTAATGTTAATAAGAAAATTATGAATAGATTCAGGCGGATTGGAAGTGGAAACTAAGGAAAAAGCGGTGTTTGAGGCTTGAGTTTGGTCGTGGAATCAAGGTAAGTATTTGATCTAACCTTAGTTTGAGGGAATATGTGTGGTTGTCTTACTTGCTACGTGTTTAATTATTGAGTACGATGTATAGGTGTGGTGACGAGTATCTATACGTTATTGTTGGGTCGTAGCATGAAAATGAGTCTTATACTTGTAACTATTGTATCTCTTATCATGTATTGTTCATGCTTAAGCTTGTTACTCTTCATGTGGAACAAGTTTGGTTAAATGTTCTTATTATTGGGTAATTGTTGAGTGTTGGCTCAAGTGGAGACTTACATTGTGAAATTAACTGTTGAAACGCGATTGGTTATTGCTAATTCCCTTGTCAGTATGTTCTATTGGTTTGGGTGAGGAAAGAGTGACAAAGCACGAAGGGTGATACCGTGCACATTCATACTTATGCATATGGTGAGGAAGAGTGATAAAGCACGAAGGGTGATACCGTGCACATTTATATTTATATTGATGCATATGGTGAGGAAGAGAGATAAATCACGAAAGGTGATGTCGTGCACATTTCTGTTATTCATATGCTAAAGAAGAGTGATAAAGTACTAAGGGTGATGCCGTGTATATTTCTATTATTGATTTTATGGTGAGAATTGAGAGTAAAGCACGAAGGGCAACACCGTGCACTTCCTGTTTGCTGTAATTATTTGTTGTTATCAGTTCAAGTGCATTACTTGTTTCATTTATGTTATTAGTATGATTCCTTATTCTATTAGCCCCATAGCATATTGCCCTTCCCGTTAATTTTAGTTTAGCTTCTATTATTATTATTATTCTGCTAGTATATTGTTTAATTGCACATGTTTATGTTGGTTGTCGTGTCTTAGTCTCGTCACTACTTCGTCGAGGTTAGTCTCAGCACTTACCAGTATATGGTGTCAGTTGTACTTATACTGCACTCTGCACTTTCTATGCAAATCCCGATACTGGACGATACAGACCATAGTTCGAGATTGCTGCCTTCAGTCTGTTAGAGATCCGAGATAGTCTTGCAGGCATCCGCAGGCCCTGGCGTCCCCTTCTATCCTATTTATTTTATGTTTTACCTACTTTCTAGATAGATGTATATTTATTTGTTTTAATCATCATTTCTAGTACTCGTAGACTGTTCGTGAGTTGGGACACAAGTTCTAGGTGGAGTTTTATTACAGTTTCATTATTTGTATTAAGATAAACTGTTAAAATTTTATTCTTCCGCATTTATTCCGTTGATTTACTTTTGTTAACTTGTAAATTGTTAAAAGGTAAAGGAAAAAAGCAAAATTATCGCTAACATTTGCTTGCTTAGTAGGTACAATGTTAGGCACCATCACGGTCCCGGCAATGGAAAATTTAAGTCCTGATAAGTTGGTATCGGAGCTACAGGTTGCTTAGGTCTCACAATTCACGGACAAACTTAGTAGAGTCTGAGGGATTGTACAGAGACGTCTGTGGTTATCCTCCAGGGGCTACAAAGTTAGGAACAATTTCACTTCTATTTATCTCAGTCGTGCAGTCTGATTTGTCAATACTAATTGAACTTCTACTATGTTCTTTCGCAGATGGCGAGAACATGTACCGCTTCATCAGCTGATCAGCAACCCGAGCCCCTAGCGGCAGCGCCTACGAAAGGTATAGGATGAGATCGAAGCGGTGCTAGAGGCCGAGGCAGGGGAAGAGCTCAGCCCAGAACAGCAGCACCAGCGGTAGAGCCTCAGGTAGAGTTTGATGATGAGGTTCCGGCCCAGACTGTTCCAGCGGGTTCTGCTCATGTTCCAGAGGGGTTCATCAGTACCCCGGTACTCTAGGATTCTCTGGTCCATCTAGTGGGCCTTATAGAGAGTGTCACTCATGCATGCATACTTCTTGTAGAACCAGCCATCTCTTAGGCTTGGGGAGGAGCACAGACTCTCGCTACTCGCACTCCGGAGCAGATCGCTCCCCGGTTTCAAACTCCAGCAGCTCAGCCAGTTGGGGTAGTTCCACCGGGTGTTGTAGCTTAGACCGGTGATGGATTAGCTATGTCTTTAGATTCCTTGTGGAGATTGGATAGGTTCACCAAGCTTTTCACTACTACCTATGGCGGTAAATCTTCATAGGATCCCCATGTCTATTTGGACAGCTATCATGAGGTTCTACGGAACATAGGAGTAGTGGAGACCAATGGGGTCAAATTTCCTGCTTTCATACTGTCAGGTTCCGCCAAGAAATGGTGGAGAGATTACTGTTTGACCATACCAGCAGGGTCTCTAGCTCTCACTTGGGACCAGTTCTCGCAACTATTTCTCGAGAAGCACTTTCCCGTCACTCAAAGAGAGGAGTACGACAGGCGGTTCGAGCGTCTTCAGTAGGGTTCTATGACTGTCACTCAATACGAGACGAGGTTTATTGATTTGGATAGTCATGCCCTTCTGATACTCCCCACCGAGAGAGAGAGAGAGGGTGAAGAGATTTATTGAGGGACTTGCTCAGCCTATTAGATTCCAGATGGCTAAGGAGACAAGGAGCGAGATTTCTTTTCAAGATACGGTCGATATGGCCAGGTGGGTTGAGTTGGTTCTAGCTCAGGGGAGCGGTCAGAGGTCTGACAAGAGGCCTCGTCATTCTGGCAGATTCAGTGGTGCCTCGTTTGGAGGCAGGGATTCTTTTGGTAGGGTCCATCCTCCTAGGCCGTTTCATCCAGCACTTCAGACTTCTCACGGTGCTCCAAGTGGTAGTGGTTCTCATATATAGTATTCTGATCAACTACCCTACAGTGCACCACCAGCTCCTATCAGTGCACCTCTGCTCCAGAGTTTTCAGGGTGGTTACTCAGGCCATCAGGGTCAGCAGTCTCAACAATTGAAGTCTTGTTATACTTATGGTGATATGAGGCACATTGCTAGATTTTTTTGCTCGAGCCTCGAGTAGTTCTCAGCATCAAGGTTCTCGTGCCATGGTTCCAGCACTGGGTGTTCCACCACCCACTCAGCCAACTAGAGGTAGGGGTCAGGTAGTTCAAGGTGGAGGTTGAGGTGTTAGAGGTGGAGTCTAGGTTGCTAGAGGTGGAGGCCAGCCAGAAGGAGGCCATCCCAGGGATGTAGTTTAGAGTGGTAGAGCCCTTCCCCGATGTTATGCTTTCCCAGCCAGGCCTAAGGCTGAGTCCTTTGATGCATTTATCATAGGTACCATTTTGGTTTATAGTAGATATGCTTCAGTTCTGTTTGATCTGGGGTCTACATACTCCTATGGTCTTCTTATTTTGCTTCGCATTTGGTTATGCCTCGTGATTCTTTGAGTGCTCCCGTATATGTGCCCACACCAGTGGGTGATTCTATTGTGGTAGATCGTGTCTATTGTTCATGTGTAGTTGTTATTGGGGATGTTGAGACTAGTATAGATCTCCTACTCCTCGATATGGTTGACTTTGAAGTTATTTTAGGAATGGATTGGTTTTTAACTTATCATGCCATATTGGATTGTCATGCCAAGATAATGACCTTAACATTACCGTGATTGCCTCGATTGGAGTGGAGGGGGACTCCTAGTCATTCTACCAGCAGGGTTATCTTATATATGAAGGCTCAGTGTATGGACGAGAAGGGGTGTTTGGCTTATTTGACTTATGTCCATGATTCTAGTGCTGAGGTTCCTTCTATGGATTCTGTGCTAGTAGTTCGGGAGTTTCCCAAGGTATTTCCTTCAAACCTATTAGGGATGCCACCTACATGGATATGTACTTTTGCATTAATTTGGCTCCGGGCACTCAGCCCATTTCTATTCTGCCATATCGTATGGCCCCGCTAGAGTTGAAAGAATTGAAAGAACAGTTGAAAGACCTACTCGATAAGGGCTTATTTAGACCTAGTGTCTCACCTTGGGGTGCACCGTTGTTATTTGTTAAGAAGGAGGACGGATCAATGAGGATGTGCATAGATTATCGGTAGTTGAACAAAGTCACCATCAAGAACAAGTACCCATTGCCAAGGACTGAAAAATTGTTTGGTCAGCTTCAGGGTGCCAAGGTATTTTCGAAGATTGATTTGAGATCTGGCTACCATCAATTGAGGATTAGGGCATTCGATGTCCCTAAGACATCTTTTCGCACTCGGTATGGGCATTATGAGTTCTTAGTGATGTTATTTGGGTTGACAAATGCCCCAGCAGCATTTATAGATTTGATGCACTGGGTGTTCAAGCCCTATATGGATTTCTTTATGATTATTTTAATTGATTATATTTTGATCAACTCCCGCAACCAAAAGGATCAAGAGCAGCATTTTCGAGTCATTCTCTAAACTCTGAGAGACAGTCAATTGTATGCTAAGTTTTCGAAATATGAGTTTTGGTTGAGTTCGGTTGCTTTCTTGGGTCATGTTGTATCAGCAAAGTTTTTTCAGGTGGATCCTAAGAAGATTGAGGCAGTCAAGGACTGGCCTAGACACACATCATCTATAGAGATCTGGAATTTCTTGGGTGTGGCGGGTTATTACCGTCAGTTTGTGGAGGGTTTTTATCTATAGCAGCCCCGATGACTAGGTTGACCTAGAAGGGTGCCCAGTTCAGGTGGTCGGACGAGTGTGAGGCGAGCTTTTAGAATTTTAAGACAGCTTTGACTTCGGCTCCGATGTTGGTATTGCCTATGGGTTCAGGTCTATATACAGTATAATGTGATGCATCTCGTATTGGACTTGGTGCGGTGTTAATGCAGAATGGCAAGGTTATTGCATATGCTTCGGGGCAGTTGAAGATTTATGAGAAGAATTATCCAATACATGATTTGGAGCTAGCAGACATTGTTCACGCACTGAAGATTTGGAGGCATTATTTATATGGCGTGTCGTGTGAGGTGTTCATAGATCACAAGAGTTTGCAATACTTGTTCAAGTAGAAGGAGTTAAATTTGAGGCAAAGAAGGTGGTTAGAGTTATTGAAAGACTATGATATCACCATCTTGTATTATCCTGGGAAGGCCAATGTGGTGGTCGATGCTTTGAGCAGGAAGTCAACCAATATGGGCAGCCTTGCGTATATTCTAGTCGGTGAGAGACCGCTTGCTTTGGATGTTCAGGCTTTAGCCAATCAGTTCGTGAGGTTGGATGTTTCCGAGCCCAGGCGTGTTCTATCTTGCACAGTCGCTTGTTCTTCATTATTTGAGCGTATCAGAGATCGGCAGTATGATGGTCCTTATTTGCTTGTCCTTAGAGACACAGTGCTGCACGGAACTGCCAAGTAGGTTACAGTTAGAGAAGACGGAGTTTTGAGGATGCAGGGTCGAGTTTGTGCCTAATATGGATGGACTTCGTGAGTTGATTCTAGAGGAGGCCCACAGTTCCCGGTATTCTATTCATCTGGGCGCCGCTAAGATGTATCAGGACTTGTGGTAGTATTATTGGTGGAAGAGGATGAAGAAGGATATTGTTGCGTATGTAGCTCGGTGTTTGAATTGTCAGCAGGTAAAGTACGAGCATCAGATACCTAGTGGTTTACTTCATAAGATTGAGATTCTTGGGTAGAAATGGGAGCGTATCGCTACGGACTTTGTTGTTGAACTCCCACGGACTCAGAGGAAGTTCGATGCAGTGTGGGTTATTGTAGATAGGCTGACTAAGTTAGCACATTTCATTCCTATGAAAGTTTCAGATTCTTCTTAGCAGTTGGTAGAGATTTTTATCCGGGAGATCATTCGTCTTCATGGTGTGCCCGTGTCTATCATTTCTAATCGAGGTGCACAGTTTACCTCGCATTTTTGGAGGGTAATACAGCGCGAGTTAGGTACGTGGGCCAAGTTGAGCACATCCTTTCATCCTCAGAAGGATGGGCAATCCGAACGTACTATTCAGATTTTGGAGGATATGCTCCGAGCATGTGTTACTCACTTTAGAGGTTCTTGGGATCACTTCTTGCCATTCGTAGAGTTTGCCTACAACAACGGTTTAGGATGTTGGGTACAGAATTAGTTCAGGATGCCTTGGAAAAGGTTAAGATCATTCAGGATAGACTTCGTATAGCTCAGTCCAGGCAGAAGAGTTATGCCGACCATAAGGTTTGTGATGTGGCATTCATGGTTGGAGAGCGAGTGTTGCTTTGGGTGTCGCCCATGAAGGGCATGATGAGATTTGGGAAGAAAGGCAAGCTAAGCCCTAGGTTCATCGGACCTTTTGAGATTCTTGATAGAGCGGGAGAGGTGGCTTACAGACTTGCGTTGCCGCCCGATTTATTAGCTGTGCATCCAGTATTTCAGGTTTCCATGCTTCGGAGATATCGCGACAATCCCTCTCACGTGTTAGACTTCAGCACTGTCCGGTTGGATAAGGATTTGACCTATGAGGAGGATCCTATAGCTATTTTAGATTGGCAGGTTTGTCAATTGAGATCGAAGAGTTACCCTTCTATTTATGTGTAGTGGAGAGGCCAGCCTATTGAGGCAGCTACCTGGGAGTTCGAGTCCGATATGCGGAGCCGATATCCCCATCTTTTCAAGGACTCAAGTACTTTTCTATGTCTGTTTGAGGACGGATAGTTGTTTTAGAGGTGGAGAATGTAGTGACCCTTTTTGAATCCGAATCCGGGTTCCGAGGCCTTGAAACCCTCATTTTCTTCCTCCTCAGTTTGCGTGCGTAGTCCAAACACATTTTCGGAAAGCCCTTATGTGAAATTTAAGAAAAATATTGAAATCTGCCTTTAAAATTAAATTAAGTTGACTTCGATAAATATTTTGAGTAAACTGACCCGGACCAATGCTTTGACAGTCCCAGAGGGTCCGTAGAAAAATACGGGACTTGGGCGCATGCTCGAAATTGAATTCCAAGGTCCCTAGCCCAAGAAATGAATTTTTGAAGAAAATTATTTAATTGGAAATATGATGGTTTTTAGAATTTAACAATGCTTGATTTTGATAGTATCGGGCTCGTATTTTTGTTCCTATGGCCGGTACAGGTTTGATACAGTATGTAAGTTACATATGTGAAATCTGGTAAGAAACGGAGTTTATATGACGTGATTCGGACCCTCGGTTGTGGAAGTAGAAACTTTAGAGTTCTTGAAATTTTCATTGATTTTGATGCTAAATTCGTATTTCAAGGTAATATTTTGGTGATTTGATAGCACGAGCAAGTTCGTATGATGTTTTTAGATTGGTATTCATGTTTGGTTTGGAACCCCAAGGGCTCGAGTGAGTTTTGGATAGGCCACAGTGTGATTTGGGACTTAGAGATGTCAGCTATTTTGCTATTGCAGGTGCACAAATGTATCCTTCTTCCCATTCGTGAAGGAACTCTCGAGAACACGAAGAGTAAAATTGTCTAAGGGAAAATTCCTTCTACGTGAATGCCAAGCACAGGTCATGAACGCGGAGTGTTGTGGGATGCTTAGTCCATTTTGGCAGGGACCTGGGGGAGGGGATTGATACACTATGTGAACGCAACCAACGGCTCGAAAACGTGAAGTTCAGGGGGGAAATACCATCGCGAACACGTAGTGTGTCTCGTGAATGCGAAGGTTAATAGGACTGATGCTGCACGAACATGACAGGTTTCTTGTGAATGCGAAGAAGACCTATCCAGTGATTTTAAAATAGAACATAGGTCGGGATTAGACCAAAATTTCATATCATCTTCCATAGAATCCGACCTTGGGCGATTTTTGAAGTGAGGATTCAACACCAAACCATAGGTTTGTGTTCTTAAACTCATCTCTATCATTCAATCAACACCCATTAGATTTCTAGGCCTGAATCTTTTTCTTTAAGGGTAGAAATTAGGGATTTTGGGGAAATTGAGGAATTTAAAAATTTGGGAATTTAGACCTCGATTTGGGGTCAGATTCCGAAACTAATTACATATCCAAGCTCAGGGGTGAATGAGTATTAGTTCATTATTTTATTTTTTATCATTGTTATACCGCATTTTTTTGGTACTACCTGAACAGGACTTACCCAAGGGCTGTCTGAAATTGGGTAAATAATACCTGCCGCCAAAAGCTATACAATCTCCTTTTTACCACTTCTTGCATTGCTGGGTTTAATCTCCTTTGGGGTTGGACTATCGATTTGTAGCTATCCTCCATGAGGATTATGTGCGCACAAATTGCAGGATTGATCCCTTTGATATCTTCTACTGTCCATCCCAAGGCTCCTTTGTGTGCTTTCAACGCTTCAATCAATATTTCTTCATGTTCTGTAGTTAGAGAAGATGAAATAATTACAGGAAATAACTCATACTCAAGATAAACATATTTCAAATGAGAAAGGAGAGTTTTGAGTTCAATTTTTGGTTGAACTTCTTCTAATTGCATGTCCCTTTCCTCATAATCTTTTTCCAATAATTTTGAATCATTTTTGATAGTCGGATCTTCATCTTGTGTGGTGCTAGATTTGGCCAAACATCTTTCCATTGAGTCAGAAATTATTTGATCATCTTTGAATTCATTTATAAGATTATTAATCATGTCAATTGAAAAGCATAAAGATGATGTATCATCTTCTGAGAATCTTAGTATCTTTTGCATATCAAAAATAACTCTTTCTTCATCAACTCTTAAAATTAGTTGTCCTTGATGGACATCTATGATTGCCCTGCCTATTGCAAGAAATGGTCTACCCACAATAATTGGTTCATCAGCACATTCCTTCATTTCAAGTACTATAAAATCTACAGGAAAAATAAATTTATCTACTCTTACAAGCACATTTTCAATTATTCCTTTTGGTCTCTTAGTACTTTGATCAACAAATTGAAGTGAAACACCTGTTTCTTTCATTTTACCAAGATCTAATTTTAAAAAAATAGAAAATGGCATTAAATTTATTGAAGCTCCAGAATCACAAAGTGCTTTTTCAATGTATACTCCTCCCAGAGTACATGGAATGGTAAAACTACCCCGGTCGCCGAGTTTTTGTGGTAGCTTATTTTGAAGTATAGCACTGCATTTTTAAGTAAGCATTACCACAGAAACTTCTTTCAATTTCCTTTTGCTTGATAAAATTTCTTTTAAAAATTTGGCATATGAAGGCATTTGCAATAAAGCATCAGTAAAACGAATGTTAATGTGAATTTATTTTAAAATCTCCAAAAACATTGCAAATTGATTATCAAGACTTTCTCTTTTCATCTTTTGTGGGACAGGAATTGTAACAGGGAAAGAAGTCAAATTTTTAGTATTTTTCTTCTTCTTTTTTCTTGGCTTCATTCTCTTCTGATGGTTGAGAGGGTATCTCAACATTTTCTCCCTTATCTACCTGGTGTTCTGAATGATTCTTTTCTTGTCTGTTTGCATAGGGTTCATCAAGAGTCTTACCTGACCGTAAGGCAATGTCCTTAAGGTGTTCTTTTGGATTATTATCTGTATTGCTCGGTAAAGGACCTTGAATCTTTTCAGACATAAGAGTTGCCAATTGGCTTAACAAAATTTCAAGATTTTTTAGAGCTGAATTTTGACTTTCCATTTTTTCATCAGTAACTTAATGTACTTGTACAAAAGGTCATCAAGACTTGGATGGCCTTGTTGAGGCCTTTGCTGATATGGAGTTGCTTGCTGATAAGGCCTGAAATTTTGTTGTCCACGAATTTGATTTTGATATCCGGGTGGACTCTGTACCTATTGCTTTTGGTAATTTTGAAAGTTTTCAGCACCATTTGCATTGCTCCATTGAAATCCTGGATATTTTTATGCTAATGGACTTCCAAAAGGATACGAATTGTATCTGATGATATTGACCTGTTTATCATTTTGATTGGTTACTTGACATTCGTGGTTTAGATGGTTTCCTCCACACAAGTCACAAGCCTCAGAGTGGCTTGGTTGTTGTGTATTTACCTGAAAAGATTCAAATTTGTGCCAAATAAACAATCTATTGTGTTAGTGTATTGAAAGCATCCACCTGATTTACTGTAGTAGCTTTCTTAATGATTACACACTCAGATGGCCACTGTATGGCATTTTCAGAAATTTTATTAAGCAAGTGCAATGCTTCTTCTGTAACGACCCGACCGGTCGTTTCGAGTCCTAGCGCATCGTTCAGCTGTCTGAGGCTATGAGCAGCTTCATTTCAGGAATTGTGACTTGTTCGCATGGTCGGAATTTAAATTCAGTAAGATCGGAGTTAAATTTAGATGAAGATTCTCATTTGAAAAGCTTAAAGTTCAAAGAATGAGCTAGGATTGGAATTTTAAGTAAACGACCTCGGAATCAGGATCTGAAGGTTCCAACAGGTTCGTATGATGATTTTGGACTTGGGCGTATGCCTGGATTGGATTTTGGATAACCCGGGAAAGTTTTGGCGCCTATTGTGGAAGTTAGCATTTTTTAAGGAATTTCTTAAGTTTGGTTTGGAGTGCATTTCAGCGTTATGGATGTCCGTTTAGGATTTCAAGAATGGGAGTAGCTCCGTATGGTGATTCTGGAGTTAGGAGCACGATTGGAAGTGAATTTGGAGGTCCGTAGGTCATTTTGAAGCCATTTGGCTAAAGATAGAAATTTGGAGGTTTTGGGAACTTTGACCGTAGGTTGACTTTTTGATATCGGAGTCGGAATCCAATTCCAAAAGTTGGAGTAGGCCCGTAATGTCAAATATGACTTGTGTGCAAAATTTGAGGTCAATCGGACGCGATTTGATAGGCTTAAGTATCAGAAATAGAAGTTGGAAAGTTCAAAGTTCATAAAGCTTGAATCGGGGTGTGATTCTTGGTTTCAGCGTTGTTTGATGTGATTTGAGGGCTCGAGTAGGTCCAAAATGTGTTTTGGGACTGGTTGGTATGATCGGTTGGGGTCCCGGGGGCCTGGGGGGGATTCCGGGTGGCTAACGGATCAAAAATGGATTTTTTTGGAAATAGCTGAGTTGCTGGTATTTCCGCTTCTGCGGAGATGGGACAGCAGAAGAGGCCCCACTAAAGCGTGAAAGAAGCCACAGAAGCGGTTGGGAGAGAAGGGGAGAAGGGACCGCTTATGCGTTCAGATATCCGCAAAAGCGGAGTCGCAAAAGCGGTAGAGGGCACCGCAGAAGCATAATGGTTCGAAGGGTCGTGGGCCGCAGATGCGGTCAAGGTTCCGCAGCAGCGGGATCGCATCTACGGAAGGAGCATCGCAGAAGCTAAAGGGGGCTAGGCCAGGGGAAGCCGCAGAAGTGGCCTATTGTCCGCAAATGCGGAACCGAATAAGCGGCAAAATTTCCGCAGAAGCAGAAATAGCTGGGGCAGTAGCATTGTTTTAAAAGTCGGATTTTGGCCATTTCTCTCTCATTTCTCATGGCTTTGGAGATTTTGGGAGAATTCAAGAGAGGTTCTTCATCACAATGGTAAGGTAAGTTATTTCTACCTATTATGAGTTAAATACATTAATTATGTATGGATTTTAGTATGAAAATGGGTAGAAAATTGAGGGTTAGAGGAAGACCTAGAAATATTGTGTTCTTGGAATTTATCCACGATTTTAGGTATGGAATTAAGAGAAAATTATATATTTGAGTTCTTAAGGTCATGCGTAAACTTTATCTTAAAAAAAAATTAGATTCCGGGCACGTGGGCCCGAGGGCATTTTCGTCAACTTTTCCTTCGGGGTTAGAAATTGTTATAAATTGGGTTGTAAAGTATAATTTAGCATATATTAATGGATTTATATGATCTTTGGCTAGTTTTGAGCATTGTGCGTTGGTGCAAGTCTTCGGAGGAATGTAGAATGCCGGTTGTGGATCTTCGGAGCGAGGTGAGTCTCCTTTCTAATCTTGTGAGGGGGAATTTACCCCATAGGTGAAGTGATTGATTATGTGCTCCTATTTTTGGAGGCTACGTACGCATGAGGTGACGAGAGTCCGTGCGTTTCTACTATTATGCTATTGTCCGTGTAGATAGGACCCATCAACATGCTATACTTGGAATATCTGTAACCCTATTGACATTTGATCTTCGTAAATCACATTGAATTAAAAAATGGATTTCTAAAAAGGACTTAAGCTTGTTTTCTCAAATTATTAAAGAGAACTGACCTTCCTTGGATAATTGCTCTATGTTGACTTCTTGACTGAGTGTCTGTCTGTGTGTGTTTATTTTTGAACGGGCCGAACGCCTCGGCAGATTAATAGATGCATCTATAAGCGTGTCGTCGACCCTCGGCAAGTGCACATTTATTTCTGTTGGATCGAGCCGTCACCTCGATATGATTTGCCATGCTTGTATTGCTGCCTGGTCTCATTTAAGTCGTTACATGCCTCACTCTGGCTCGAGATCATCTTGTTAATAATGAAAAGAAATCTTGGAAAATTTCCTATGAAAGAATTACGTGTTTACTTGTTTCCTCTATCTGGATAAAAATCATGTTAGAAAATAAATCCACTGTTTGATATATATATTGAGAATAAATAACCGTTAGACCATTAGAGTGTGTCAAAGTTGACCATCTCGTCTCTACCCCTTCGGGAGTAGGCGGGACACTCACTGAGTACACGTTGGTTACGTACTCATACTACACTTCTGTGCATTTTTGTTGCATAGGCATATATACCTCTAGCAGCCTATTGGGCGTAGCAGCATGGATGACACTGGGACTAGGTGAGCTGTATCATTGAAGCGACCGCAGCTAGAGTAGTCCCTTCTAATATACTGTATTTACCTTCTTTCCACTGTATTCCGGGCGGATGTTGTATTTTATTTCTCTTATCAGTAGTCGCTCATGTACTTGTAACAACGGTTTTCTGGGATGGTTTACAACAGGTTTGTACTAATTGTTATTATTTAAATTTGAATTCTAGTAGTGAACTTTTATTTATAAAAATGGAAGGAAAAACCATTGATTTTCAAAAGTATTAAAAGAGGAATTAATTGATAAGTTAGTTGGCTAGCCTGACAGAGGTGTCCGGCGCCACCACGACCCTTAGTGGATTTTGGGTCGTGACAACATGGTATCGGAGAACTAGGTTCCCGTCAGCCTCACGAGTCATGAGCAAGTCTAGTAGAGTCTCGCGGATCGGTACGAAGACGTCTGTACTTATCCTCGGGAGGCTGCAAGATTGTTAGGAGTACTTCCCTTCTAGATTTCCTTATCGTGCGGTTCAATTCCTTTGAGGCTTATGCCTTTGATTCCTTCTCACTCAATCTTATGCGACGCGAGCGCTTGTTAGAAATCAAGAATTTGAAGAATTGAAATGGCACTACAAATGTGGGGTAGGATGATTTTTCCCCTTATTGTTGATTCGACTATTATGGTCGCCTTATGGAAGAATATTCCATTGTTTCAGCTCAGTAACAGAACTTCTGAGAGCCTTGAGGCTAGACACATGTTGCCATAATGCTTATGAGTGATTATTCCCCATTGTTGTCGTAATGGTAGGGTGTTTGCCCACGTGTCGGGGCAGTGAATGAATTGAAGGGAAGTTTACTCAGTGTGTAATCAAGGGATTCAGTGTTTTATTACCAGCAGGGGAAGTCAATCGAACTAAGGATGGTCAGATGAGGACTGGTGGAAGTAATGAAATGTGGTAATTGCAAACGTGGTGGAGTTCTCCTCTACATTGGGGTGCTGTCATCCTAATTGGACGTACTAAGTTTGTTGATGTTATAATCTGCTACAATTCACCTTTATGGCAGGATATTGTGAACTAGTATTGGAGTTACGACTATCAGATATCGCATGGTGCAATCGTTTAAGATTGTATCAGAATTTCTAATGTTGACAGATCGATAAAGATGACCTTTGGAAAGGTTTAAAGTTAGCAGCAATAGTGGATTGAAGTGCCACGAACATAGATTTCATTTAAGGCAACAATTGAGCATTAAAGTATGAGGAAGGACATGTGGGAACTGTCAGCTTGTGTTTAAAACTTCTGGAAGGCCAAGTATGAGGAGCAAGGTCGAGTGGTTAGTTAAAGAGATGAGTTTCGCCAAAGTGGGAGAGTGGCAAGGGTTGTATATGGGCTTAGTAGTAGGATGACTACGTGCCTTAAAGTGAGTTTGGATCAAATTGGGGATTTTAATGATTGGTGATTGAAGCCTGCGGGTATGATATGAAGTATGGGCTATTATGCGGCCGAAGATTGATATGGCAGAAAAGAGTTGCTTGAAATGGAGGAGAGTGCAGCATAACCCTGAATTGGAAGGATGTTGCCGTGCATTTAATTGATGTCCGTGAGGGGCGAATGGACTTGTGCAGTTGAAAGGTGAGCTCGGACTCAGGATGGGCTATTGGTGTCATAGTGAATGTACTCCGTGCAGCGGCGTGGGAAGGTGTCGGGAGGTGATTCTCCTAGGTGGGTTATTCCCCGTGAGCAGTCGCGTGGTTGGCGAGGCTTCTACAAAGAATTATATTGGTTGTTCAACAAAGAGATTGGTCGTGCGAATGTGGTTAATAATTCAGAATATGAAAGATGGGATTTACAGGAAGATTCCAAGAAATTTTGATAACTTATGGCACGAGGTTATGTCAACAAGAGGTAAAAAGGTCGGACGAACTCAAGAATGGAGGAATAATGGCTTCAAGCTAAGTGGGAGAGTCCCACCGCCTATGATTGAGTTGTATGGTTAACTACTTGCATGATTTCTGGTTATTAGCACATTGATGGGTTAATTCAACTACGAGAAAAGACCATAAGTGGTAAATTGAGCGGAGGAATTATTAAGGATGTGCTATGGTTAGCCTTATGGGCTCATGTTCGAACTTGGGAAAAGGTTTAAGATTTATGCCTTGTATAGAAACGGGTTAAAAAGGGAGAGATTTTGCCAAGTACTTTGTTGAGAGGGTATTAATGTGCTAGAAGATTCATGGAGTGGATTATATTCGGGACCAAGTCAGAGCGGGTGGCTCCCAGCAACGGTCCAAGTGGAACTCAAAGGTTAAAGTGTGGTGCCCGATGATTTCGAGCCTATAATTACAGTTAAGAATAAAGCTTTGTAGCAGTTTATGGGAAGAGTCACTGAATGTTCTATAAAATTTTGACTTGTGGTGTAGCATCTGAAAGATATGAAATAGTTTGAGAGATTTGAGACAGCCTAGTCTCGTGATTCAAGGACACTCGGGGTGAGTGTAGATGGAGTATGTTATGTGTTGAATGGAGTTAGTCTTATTTTTAAGGCAAGCAAGGAGGAATTGGAATAGTGTAAATTGACTATCCATAGTTAAATTGGCATATTGGGGCCAGTGATCAGTTCGGTCCGCGGGATCAAGTTACGCGTATTAATTGTGAGGGTATGTGTGAGGCCTGTCGGCCGCCGTGATTGATGATTTATCAGGGGCATTCTTTTGTTGTGGCTTGTTATGTGGAAGCAGATTCTGGAAGGGCTATGGTGGCTTGGACCACTACTTGCAGATTTGCATATTCTACGGTTATGGAAAATTACCTATGTATTGCTATGATTCTCCTGAAGTGAGTTAAGTGAAAAGTTCGTATATGATGAGGTGTTAAAATATTAATGATTTCGGAGTTATGATGAACAATCGTGTTCTATCATATGTTGGTACATTGGGTGTAGTGAGTAGCATGGAAATAGGAAGTGAGGATCAAGGTTGCAGTTCAGTGTTGACAAGGATGTCACAGGCTCGGACGAGCAAGGAAAGGGTTGAATGATTAGAGTAAATTGGTATTGTCCTTAGTGTCACCTGAGATCGATGTGTTATGGAAGAGGTTCTGCATTCTGGTTAAGGATTCTGGATCGCTTTTTAGCGTTAGTGCGTCCGATGGTGTAGATGTGCGGACCCGTTATTTGTTTCGGAAGATTATGGGAGCGTGTCCCATGAGAAGATTGTATAAGTGTGACATGTAGTCACTTGATTGGCTAAAGATTTAAACCAAGTATGAGGGTTGTGGTAATATTATTAATTTGAGAATTTATTCCTGGAGGGCACTTTGTAAATTGGGTTATGAACTGAGGAGGTTGCTCTGGTTATGATGGTTATTCTTACGTGATATGAGGCAAAAAGGAGTTACTACGGACCTTTGAAAGGTCATTGGTCAAGTTGGTGCAATCAGAAATCGTCTTGAGATCGGTGGATTGATTTATATGTGAACAGGGCTTTATATCGGGCCAGCTGTATTTGCTTCAGTCAGCGTTCCCTATGGAGGAACAATCGGGGTGTTATTTTATCATCAGCTATTCCAGGTAAGGGTGTATTGCGCCATATGAGTTGTGAGGCGGCTTGGTAAATTCTTATGTGTTGAGGTTCCGCGTGGCGATGATGTTATATGAGCAGAATGGCTCTTGAGATTCAGATCTTGTATCGCACCTCAGTTGTGCTTGAGTTTTGTAGCCTATAGCGCTATGTGTTTTCTCAAGGATAGTATTATGCACTTGGCGTGCTCACGATCGAAATTCGATATTTTTTTTGTAATGATCAGATTCAGCTCGAAGTGCAATCTCCTTATATGAGATATATGTATGGATCGAGTGGCACGCCGCCATGTGTATGTTATTTAGATCGGGTTGCGCGCCGTAATAGTGTGATGTCGAGTTTGGTCCTCTATATGTTATTTTTTTTGCGTTTCGAAGGAAAGTCCGTACTAGAGGGGGGGGAGGGGGTTAGATAATTCCCTCCAGAGTTTGATTTCCCGTTTGTGTTGTGTTCGGGTTGGTGGCCTATTTGCACATTGTGGCGTCATATGAGATTGTGATCGCATTCAGAGTGGCTTATTGCCTGAGCAGTTCATACTGGGTGAGACAAGATTATTGGATTTAGGACCAATGCAATTTGATTATGTGAAGTGAATTAAGGAGCTAAGACCATTAGATGGTTCAGAAAGAGGCAATGACTCATGTCAGGGGTATAGACCCAATGATTTGTTGATTCAACAGTTGGCTATGAATTTTGGCACCTCTCTTCCATCGTGTCGGTGTTGTAAAGGTTAGAGCAAGACCCATGTAGGTCATGAGATGCAATGGGAGCATCGGATCCGTGGAATTTTGATTAATTCAAATAGAGATGCTATTGTGGTCCTATGAGTAAAGTGATACAAAGTGTGAATTCACCAGAGTTATGCAGTTATGTTTGAGTACAGCGTATAGTAATTGATACAATGATCGTATGTTGGAAACAGGTCTGGCATAGAATTCTGGATGTTGGAATTGGGCTCTAAGGCTTAATCGCTTGAATAAAAGGGAGTATCTTCAGAACTTATCGAGCTAATGTGCACAACTGAGTTGTGATAGCATGGGAAGGTGCTTGAGGTGCTAAACAGTGATTTCAGACTAATCCAGTGTAGTTCTCAGCACGTTCGAGGACGAACATATGTTTTAGTGGGAGAGAATGTAACGACCCGACCGGTCGTTTCGAGCCCTAGCGCATCGTTCAGCAGTCTGAGGCCATGAGCAGCTTCATTTCAGGAATTGTGACTTGTTCGTATGGTCGGAATTGAAATTCAGGAAGATCGGAGTTAAAGTTAGATGAAAATTCTCATTTGAGAAGCTTAAAGTTGAAAGAATGAACTAGGATTGGAATTTTAAGTAAATGACCTCGGAATCAGGATCTGAAGGTTCCAACAGGTTCGCATGATGATTTTGGACTTGGGCGTATGCCTGGATTGGATTTTGGATAACCCGGGAAAGTTTTGGCGCCTATTGTGGAAGTTAGCATTTTTTAAGGAATTTCTGAAGTTTGGTTTGGAGTGCATTTCAGCGTTATCGATGTCCGTTTAGGATTTCAAGAATGGGAGTAGCTCCGTATGGTGATTCTGGAGTTAGGAGCACGATTGGAAGTGAATTTGGAGGTCCGTAGGTCATTTTGAAGCCATTTGGCTAAAGATAGAAATTTGGAGGTTTTGGGAAATTTGATCGGAGGTTGACTTTTTGATATCGGAGTCGGAATCCAATTCTAGAAGTTGGAGTATATCCGTAATATCAAATATGACTTGTGTGCAAAATTTGAGGTCAATCGGACGTGATTTGATAGGCTTAAGCATCGGAAATGGAAGTTGGAAAGTTCAAAGTTCATAAAGCTTGAATCGGGGTGTGATTCTTGGTTTCAGCGTTGTTTGATAAGATTTGAGACCTCGAGCAGGTCCGAAATGTGTTTTGGGACTGGTTGGTGTGATTGGTTAGGGTCCCGGGGGCCTCGGGGGGATTTCGGGTGGTTTACGGATCGAAAATGGATTTTTTTGGAAATAGCTGAGTTGCTGGTATTTCCGCTTCTACGGAGATGGGACCGCAAAAGCGGCCCCACAGAAGCGTGAAAGAAGCCGCAGAAGCGGTTGGGAGAGAAGGGGAGCAGGTAAAGCTTATGCGGTCAGATATCCGCAAAAGAGGAGTCGCAAAAGCGGTAGAGGGCACTACAGAAGCGTAATGGTTCGAAGGGTCGTGGGCCGCAGATGCGGTCAAGGTTCCGCAGAAGCGGGACTGCATCTGCGGAAGGAGCATCGCAGAAGTGAAAGGGAGCTAGGCCAGGGGAAGCCGCAAAAGCAGCCTATTGTCCGCAAATGCGGAACCGCATAAGCGGCAAAATTTCCGCAGAAGCGGAAATAGCTGGGGCAGTAGCATTGTTTTAAAAATCGGATTTTGGCAATTTCTCTCTCATTTCTCATGGCTTTGGCGATTTTGGGAGGATTCAAGAGAGGTTCTTCATCAACAATGTTAAGGTCAGTTATTTCTACCTATTATGAGTGAAATACATTAATTATGTATGGATTTTAGTATGAAAATGGGTAGAAAATTGAGGGTTAGAGGAAGGCCAAGAAATATTGTGTTCTTGGAATTTAGCCACGATTTTGGGTATGGAATTAAGAGAAAATTATATATTTGAGTTCCTAAGGTCATGGGTAAACTTTATCTTCAAAAAAAAATTGGATTCCGGGCACGTGAGCCCGAGGGCATTTTTGTCAACTTTTCATTCGGGGTTAGGAATTGTTATAAATTGGGTTGTAAAGTATAATTTAGCATATATTAATGGAATTATATGATCGTTGTCTAGTTTTAGAGCATTGTGCGTTGGTGCAAGTCTTCGAAGGAATGTAGAATGCCGGTTGTGGATCATCGGAGCGAGGTGAGTCTCCTTTCTAATCTTGTGAGGGGGAATTTACCCCATAGGTGAAGTGATTGATTATGTGCTCCTATTTGTGGGGGCTACGTACACACGAGGTGACGAGATTCCGTGCGTAGCTACTATTATGCTATTGTCTGGGTAGTTAGGACCTATCAACATGCTATACTTGGAATATCTATAACCCTATTGACATTTGATCTTTGTAAATCACATTGAATTAAAAAATGGATTTCTAAAAAAGACTTAAGCTTGTTTTCTCAAATTATTAAAGAGAATTGACCTTCATTGGATAATTGCTCTATGTTGACTACTTGACTGATTGTCTGTCTGTGTGTGTTTATTTTGGAACGGGCCGAACGGCTCGGTAGATTAATAGATGCATCTATAGGCGCACCGTCAACCCTCGACAAGTGCACATTCATTTCTGTTAGATCGGGTCGTCACCTCGATATGATTTGTGCATGCTTGTATTGTTGCCTGGACTCATTTAAGTCTTTACATGCCTCACTCTAGCTCGAGATCATCTTGTTAATAATGAAAAAAAATCTTGAAAAATTTCCTATGAAAGAATTACATGTTTACTTGTTTCCTCTATCTGGATAAAAATCATGTTAGAAAATAAATCTACTGTTTGATATGTATATTGAGAATAAATAACCGTCGGACCATTAGAGTGTGTCAAAGTTGACCATCTCATCTCTACCCCTTCGGGAGTAGGCGGGACACTCACTGAGTACACGTTGATTACGTACTCATACTACACTTTTGTGCATTTTTGTTGCACATGTATATATACCACTAGCAGCCTATTGGGCGTAGCAGCATGGATAACGCATGGACTAGGTGAGCTGCATTATTGAGGCGACCACAGCTAGAGTAGTCCCTTCCAATGTACTGTATTTACCTTCCGTCCACTGTATTCCGGGCGGATGTTGTATTTTATTTCTCTTATCAGTAGTCGCTCATGTACTTGTGACACCGAGTTTCTGGGATGGTTTACAACGGGTTTGTACTAATTGTTATTATTTAAATTTATATTCTAGTAGTGAACTTTTCTTTATAAAAATGGAAGGAAAAACCTTAGATTTTCAAAAGTATTAAAAGATGAATTAATTAATAAGTTAGTTGGCTGGCCTGACAGAGGTGTGTGGCGCCACCACGACCCTTTGTGGATTTTGGGTCGTGACATCTTCTGTGGTTTTTCCTATTACGGAACCTCCTGCAGCTGCATCTATTAAATTTCTAGAAGATGGTTTCAAACCATGATAAAAAATGTACAACTGCATATGTTCAGAAATGTCATGATGTGGACATTTTCTTAACATTGTTTTAAATCTTTCCCAAGCTTGATAAACTGACTCAGTGTTAGTTTGCAAGAAGTTAGATATATCATGTCTTAACTTTGTTGTTTTAGCAAGGAAAAAATATTTATATAAAAATTTCTGAGTCATTTGGTCCCATGTGGTAATAGACCCTTGCGGCAAACTTCGTAACCAAGTTTTGGCCTCTCTAAAGAAAAAGGAAATAGCCTTAACTTAATTGCTTTAGGAGGTACTCCATTATACTATGCAGTTTCAACCAATTCTAAAAAGTCAATTAAATGACTATGTGGATCTTCACATAGATCACCAGTGAAAATGCAAGATTGTTGAATTGTTTGAATTAGGTCTGTCATGATTTCAAAGTTATTGACTGCTACTGGAGGTTTCCTAATACTAGATTCACAGTTAAAGCGATCAGGTCTAGCATAATTCCTTAGGATTCTATTTGCTGGTCTTGGTGCCACTTCATCAAACTGCTCCTCTACATGAGCTGGTGGTGGAATTTGTAGCGGATTGTTATCATCTTATAATTGGTGCTCCATTCTATTACAAGTTATATTTCGAGACGATATTCGTCCTTTCCTGCACAATCATAAAGTTTTTTCAATTTTAGGATCGTAATTGGCCAACTCTTTTGCAGAAAAGCGGGTCATAAACTATCTGAAATTAAAGTAAAATAAAGACAATTTCTAAAATAGTAATAGATAGTTTTAAAAATGAATTAAAAAAAATTAGTACGGTAATATTATAGTTAACTAAAATAGTAAGTTGTAACTAACCATGAAAAGAAATAATATAATACTATTTATATTATATGAAAAAAAATCAATAATAAATTGAGTATGTTGAAGGATTAAAGTACTATCAATTAAAAAAAGTTGAATAAAATATTATTTTATAATGATATAGGAAAAGTAGTAGTTATAATAGTAATATAGAATAGTACAAAGGGTACTTTTAGAGCTAGAATAGTAAAAACAAGTACTTACAATAATAATAATAATAATAATAATAATAAAAATAATAAAATATACTTAAAAAATTTCAAACTCAAACAATTAGATTGTGACACAAAGCTAATATATTATACTATTATATAGATGTTAGTACTAACAATAATAATATAATAATAAAATATAAAATAAAGTGGGTTGAAGTACTAACTATGAGGGATTTTGTTTTCTCTTTCTTTTTATATGATTTTTTTTACAATATAAAATTGCTCCTAATAATAGTACAATTATGATAGTAGTATGTAGGAGATAATATTTTGAAGGAAAAAGCAACAATAATAATAAATTCTCAAATTAGTAATAAAATATTTAATCTGAAGTAGATGTGTGTCAATCCTCGGCAACGGTGCCAAAAATTTGACGAAGCTTATGTGTATAGGATTTTCTGCTCGTACTTTGTTAAATTCTAGTATAGTTTATGATATCGTCCCACAGAGATTGGACAATCTAAGCTACATACTTGTAATATTTTGACTACTATTTGAGAGAACCAAATTGATGAAAGGTTTGTTTGAAATTATAAATTAAGACAAATTTCTTCTGAAAAGTTTATATTTAAAAAGAGTTGAGAATCGTTAAATTCACTTGATATATCATTACAATAAAATCTCAGGTTCATACGTATTTCTCTAAAGAATAATTTCTTATTACTAATACAATTATATTTTTACACTAAGGAATAAATAACTAATTAACACTCCGCGAGGTTATGTCAATTAATTGATTTAAAACTAGTGACGATTAAACTGAAATATCTTGCTTAAATTGTGCTCAAGCGTAGTAAAAATTTCGTGAGAATATTTTTACTAGAAAATCAATAATCTTGCCTTCAACAATTTTTTCGTGAGAATTAAAACTGAGGAAAGCAAGATTACAGGCTTGAAACAATAATCTTACAAAAAATTATTTTTAACTCTAATATTTTGTGCTCAAGTGTAGTAAAAACTTTGTGAGAATATTTTTACAAGAAAATCAATAATCTTGCCTTCAACAATTCCTCCGTGATAATTAAAACTGAGGAAAGCAAGATTATAGACTTGAAATAATAATCTTATTAAAAATTACTTTCACTCTAATATTCTATTCATCAGTTATTATATATTAATTTTGCTCCGTGAGAATTACAAAATTAATATAAGAATAACTTAGATATAAAATATGTAGATGTGATAATAATGATTCAAAAATCATCATTCCATCACAATATGAAATGTATTAGAGTTTCAGGTCAAGAATGTATTGAAACTTAGATAGTATTATAATTATATCTAGCTTCATCAACTATCCCAACAAAAAGAAAGTACTCCATTATGAAGTAAGAAAAGCTAAAAAATACTTTCAAAAGACTAAGAATATTTTTACTACAAAGAGAAAGATTAGAGGAAGAGTTCAAGATTACTCTTCTCTTTCTCTTTAGAAACTTAGAAAAAAATTAGATAGAAAATTGAATACAAAGTGGGATGATTTTTTATCTACAAACACATGGTTATTTATAGGAAAATTCCTACAAGGCCTTGGTGAGAAATTTCAATATAATATTAATATATCATATAGCCTCGATGAGAAATTGATATGGCAATTTGTCTTGAAATTTTGGTGAGAATTTGTCATAACTTTGTATCTCTTGACTTTGTATAGTCTTAGATGAAATTGTCACGGATGTATCCTTCTTCCTTGAACTGTAGGTTCTTTCTATTTCTCTTTTTCTATATATTCTTTTTCCTATGAGAATTGTTAGAAAAGTGCGAGAATAAGATATAAATTGGTCAAGTTTTATATCTAAAATATTATATTTCTTTATTAAAATATAAGAATAATTTATATCCATCAAATACCCCCACACTTGAATTTTTTCTCGTACTCGAGGAAAAGAATTTTAAAATATATATATATATATATATATATATATATATATTACAACTTTGTTTGGTTAAAATTATGGCTACTTGAAACGACCCGGCCGATCGTTTTTGGAATTTACGCCCCGATCCTCCATTAACTACTTCCCCTAAGTTCATTTCTGCTATTTTGTTTTGCCGGGATGATCGGTGTTAGGATTCGGAGTATTTTGGGACACTTAGTCCCTAAATGAGAGCTTAAGTGTTGAAAAATGGCCCGTAATTGGAACAGTGTGAAGACAACCTCGGAATGGAAATCCGATTAGGTGATTTTCGGGTTGGGAGCGTGTTCGGAATATATTTTGGAAGCTCGTAGCTCATTTAGGCTTGAAATGCCGAAGTTTGAATTTTTGAAGTTTCCGGCCCGATAGTGAGTTTTTGATCTGAGGGTCGGAATGGAATTCTGGAAGTTCTAGTAGCTCCGTCATATCATTTGGGATGTGTGTGCAAAATTTCAGGTCATTCGGACGAGGTTTGGTTAGGTTTTTGATCGAAAGCGTATTTTCTTGGAATTTGAAGTTCTTAGGCTTGAATCTTTGATTAATTCGTGTTTCCGGCATTGTTTTTGGTGGTTTAAGGATTGGTACAAGTTTAAATGATGTTATGGAATATGTCCGTAGGTTTGGTTGAGGTCCCGGGGGCCTCGGGTGTGTTTCAGATGCTCAACGGAGCAATTTTTGAGGGTTAAAAGTTGCAGATTTTCTGTTCAGGCTGTTGCAGACATTCCTTCTATGCGATCGCAGGTCATCCTATGCGATCGCATAGTGTAAATTTGGAGGTGTTATTTTTTTGTTCTACGTGATTGCAATTTCCTGGTATGCGATCACGGAAGCCAACTTTCCCCTTCTATGCGTTCGCATTTCCTTCCCCCGCGATCGCATAAGGATGCCCTCTGTTCCTTCTGCGACATCCCTGCGTTCCCATAGGCCAATTTTTGGGCCTTTAAATTTTTACTCTACGCGATCGCATCACTGTCCATGCGATTGCATAGAACAAAATCCCTGGGTAGATATAAACATTTCAAAACGAGGGTTTAGCCATTTTTGACAAAACTCAAGCTAGAGAGCTCAGATTTGAGAGCAATTTCGAGGGGTTTTCAAGAAAAACGATTGGGTAACGATTCTCTACTCTCTTATGCTTAATACCCACTAATCTAATCATGAATTCATCTTCAAATCTTGGATTTTTGAATGAAAATTTGTAAAAGTTCATAGACCAAACTATTGGGCTTTGAGTGGGCATTTAACCTCCGATTTGGGAGATTTTTATATGGTTAGACTCGTGAGTGTCACGACCCAAAATCCATTAAGGGTCGTGGTGGCGCCGGACACCTCTGTCAGGCCAGCCAACTAACTCATCAATTAATTCCTCTTTTAATACTTTTAAAAATCTAAGGTTTTTCCTTCCAATTTT
>MU694756.1:36630-64749 GCA_026770625.1 Nicotiana glauca | reverse complement strand
ACACAAGTCATATTTGACATTACGGACCTACTCCAACTTCCGGAATTTGAATCCGACCCCGATATCAAAAAGTCAACTCCCCGGTCAAACTTTCCAAAAACCTTCAACTTTCTATCTTTAGCCAAATGGCTTCGAAATGGTCTACGGACCTCCGAATTCACTTTCGATCGCACCCACAACTCCAGAATCACTATACGGAGCTATTCACAGTCTCGAAATTCCAAACGGAGTTTGATAACACTGAAATGCTCTTCAAGCCAAACTTATGAAGTTTCTTCTAAAATGCCAACTTCCACAATTGGCGCCAAAACGCCCCCGGGTTATTCATAACCCAATCCGGGCATACGCCCAAGTCCGCAATCATCATACGAACCTACCAGAACCTTCATATCCCGATTCTGAGGTCGTTTACTTTAAATTCAAATCCTAGCTCATTCTTTCAACTTTAAGCTTTTGAAATGAGAGTTCTCTTCACAAATCAACTCTGGACTTCTTGAAATTTAATTCCGACCACGCGTACAAGTCATAATATCTGAAATGAAGTTGTTCATGGCCTCCAACTGCTGAACGGAGCACTAGTGCTCAAAACGACCGGTCGTGTAATTACTGTGAGAGTACGAGGGTTCTGAAAATGTAAAAAATTATTCAATTCCGATACGTTGCCTAGAGAGGCATTTTGGTCATTTTACTTATTTTTGCACATTAGCTTTAAATTTAATAGTGAAATCAGTTGTTTGCAATATTATTTATGATATGTAATTGAATTTAATAGATTTGGGCCATTTGGAGTCGGATACTCGTGGCAAAGGCGGGGTTCCTAGTGATATTGAGCCGGTTGATACTCGTGGAAAAGGTAAGTGGCTTGTCTAACCATGTGTGGGGGACCTTTCCCTTTAGGATTTTACTTGATATTTGAGTGCCTTGTGCGTGAGGTGACGAGCGCGTACTTGAGCCGATTGATGAAATCCCGGTCTTTACTTAAAGCTATGGAAACTTAGTTCTTATTCTTATTTTCTTTATTCTATTTGAAGTTATGACTTATGCTAGATTAGGGAAAAGCATGCTTAGCTGATTTGACTGTCTAATTTCTTAAGTTGTTCTGACTACACTACGTGAAGCATGCTAGGCTAGTTTTATCTGTTGTTTGTCTTTCGTACTTCATTTCCTGGTTATTTCTGGTTGTGGTTGCGCATTTAAATTGGGACTATGGATGTGGGATTCCGGTAGCTCCCCCCTTGTTTGTTTACTTTTGGACTACGAGTTCGATTCCCGGGAGATCCCCCTGCACTTTTACTTTGGGACTACGGGACGGTATCCCGGGAGATCCCCCTGCACTTTTACTTTGGGACTACGGGACGGTATCCCGGGAGATCCCCCTGCACATTGATGGTTGGACTACGGGATGGTATCCCTGGAGATCTTTCATTTTTAGTACATGAGTTGGACTATGGGACAGTATCCCAGGAGATGCACTGGACAGTTGAGGAAAGGGCTACAGGACGGTATCTTGGGAGACCCTCATTGGTATCTTTGGCATTGAGCAGTGTTTACTCTATCTTTGAAGTTGTTATTTCCTTGTTGACCTGTCTTATTTCACTGCTATATTTATTATTTCTACCAGGTTATTATACTGTTAATTATTGTTATTGTTATATTTTGCCTCAGTAGGGCCCTGACCTTCCTCGTCACTACTCAACCGAGGTTAGGCTTGGCACTTACTGAGTACCGCTGTGGTGTACTCATGCCCTTCTTGTGCATGTTTTTCATGTGCAGATCATCCAGGTACCTCTACTCAGGTGCACTATCAGTGAGGCAGGAGGACTACGGAGACTTCGAGGTAGATCTGCTGTGTCCCCAGACAGACGAGTCTCCCTCTCACTCTATCTATAGTACTTAGTTTTGTTTTTTCCACTTGTTAGATATTCTAGAGTTTTGGAGCCTTACTATACACTTATGTAGCTTGTGTTGCCCGTGAGTTTCTGGGTTTTGGGAATTGTTTTAGACTTGTGATATTGAGTTGTACATGCCAAGCGGCATTCAGTACAGTTTCCTTTAGATATTTAATTTAATTTCTCTATTTTTCCGCAATTATTATAGTTTCGCAATATTAGGCTTACCTAGTTGCGGGGACCAGGTGCCGTCATGACATGTTCACGGTTTGTGAGCTAGGGTCGTGACAAGTTGGTATCAGAGCTCTAGATTTATAGGAGTCACGGAACGCAGGCCAATTTATTAGAGTCTCGCTGATCGGTACGGAGACGTCTGTATTTATCTACGAGAGGCTATGTAACTGTTTAGGAAAAATCTTCATTTCGTTTGAATTCCTTGTCGTGCGATATTTTGACATCAATTATAAACTTTTGTCTTCTATTCTCTCACAGATGGTGAGGACACGTGCTACACGAGATGACCAGGCACCCGCGCCCCCTGTTGCTGCTATTAGAGGCCGGGGCCGGGGCCGGGGTAGAGGTCGAGGACGCGCATGCAGTACAGCCAGAGCACCTGCGCGAGCTACCGCCGAGGTACCACCAGAAGATTTAGCCGGAGCCTAGGCACCTGGCACACCTACCACTGCTACTACTACTCCAGCACTCCAGGAGACTCTGGCTCAGTTCATGAGCATGTACACCACCTTGGCTCAGGCAGGGTTGCTTCCCCTTGCTGCAGCCACATCCCAAGCCAGGGGAGGAGCACAGACTCCCGCCGTCCGCACTCCCAAGTAGCGAGTACAGGTTGAGCAGGCTCCCGAGATTATTCCCGCACCGCTTGCAGCACCAGTTCAGCCCGAGGATGGATCAGCTACTTCAGAGGACGAGTAGCGTAGACTAGAGAGGTTTAAGAAATATGATCCCCCAGTGTTTCGTGGCTTAGAATCAGATGATGCCTTGGGATTTTTGGAGGAGTGTTATCGTATTCTTCGCACTATGGGCATAGTGGAGTCCATCGGGGTTTCTTTCACCGCCTTTCAGCTTCGGGGAGCCGCCTATGATTGGTGGCATACTTATGAGTTAGAAAGTCCAGTCGAGGCTGCTTCACTAACTTGGACCCAGTTCTCAGACATGTTTATGAGAGAGTTTGTTCCCCAGAGCCTCAGGGATTCATGGCATGCGGAGTTTGAGCACTTGCGACAGGGTGGTATGATAGTTTCAGAGTATGCCATTCGTTATACCATGTTGGCCGACATGCACCAGCCTTGGTTGCCACAGTTCAAGAGAGAGTTCGTAGGTTCATCGAGGGCCTTATCCTGCCCATAAGGTTGAGCATGGCTCGAGAGTTGGAGATGGATATTCCTTACCAACAGGTAGTGAGCATTGCTAGGAGGATTGAGGGTATGCTCGCCAGGGAGCGCGGGGAGAGGGAGGCCAAGAGGTCTCGAGAGTCGGGTCATTACTCTGGTACACGTACCCCATCAGAAGGTCGCTATGGTAGAGGTTATTTTGGCCGCCCTGTACATTCAGCTTTCCCAGCAGTCTGTAGTACTCCAGCCCCGCCTATACCTCAGGAGCCTTATTATGCGCCTCCAGTTTCTAGCGCGCCTCCTGCGCGGGGTACTTCCAGAGGTCAGTCCAGCAGGCCTAGCCCCAGCCAGTCACAGCCACTGCGTCCTCCCAGAGCTTGTTTCGAGTGTGGAGATACACGTCATATGGTTAGGGACTATCCCAGACTTGGTAGGGGTGCATCTTCATAGACTGCTCAGCCGCAGCGGGCTCCTCAGAGTTCTCAGGCAACGATCACAGCTCCAGCTGCTGCCCCACCTGCCCAGCCAGCCAGGGGCGGAGACTGGGGAAAGAGAGGTCTCCCTCGAGAGAGGGGTCGGGCCAGATATTATTGTATTCCTACTCGCACTGAGGCTATTGCCTCCGACTTCGTCATCATAGGTATTATACTAGTTTGTCACAAAGAGGCATCGGTTCTATTCGATCCAGGCTCTACTTATTCTTATGTGTCTTCTTATTTTGCTCCGTATTTGGGTGTGCCTCGGGATTCTTTGAGTGCCCCCGTTAATGTTTCTACTCCTGTGGGATATTTTCTTGTTGTGGATCGCATTTATCAGTCATGTTTGGTTACTATTCGTGGTTTTCAGACCAGAGCGAACTTATTGTTACTCGGTATGGTTGACTTTGATATTATTCTGGGCATGGACTGGTTGTCGCCCCATCATGCTATGCTTGATTGTCACACTAAGATCGTGACGTTGGCTATGCCGGTGTTCCGCGTATTGAGTGGAGTGGTACTTTAGATCACACTCCTAGTAAAGTTATCTCTTTCCTTAAGGCTCAGCGTATGGTTGAGAAGGGGTGTGCCACGTATTTAGCTTATGTCAGAGATGTCAGTATTGATATCCCTTCTGTTGATTCAGTTCCAGTGGTACGGGATTATCCCGATGTGTTTCCAGCTGATCTTCCGGGCATGCCGCCCGATAGAGACATTGATTTTGGCATCGATCTGTTGCTGGGCACTCAGCCCGTTTCCATTCCTTCATATTGCATGGCTCCTTCTGAGTTGAAGGAGTTGAAGGATCAATTGTAGGAATTGCTTGGTAAGGGTTTTATTCGGCCCAGTGTTTCACCGTGGGGCGCTCCTGTCTTGTTTGTAAAGAAGAAGGATGGTTCTATGCGTATGTGCATTGATTATCGCCAGTTGAACAAGGTTACAGTTAAGAACCGTTATCCTTTACCTCGTATTGATGATCTGTTTGACCAGCTTCAGGGCGCACAGGTGTTTTCCAAGATTGATTTGCGCTCAGGTTACCATCAGTTGAAGATTCGGGAGCCAGGTATCCCGAAAACTGCCTTCAAGACTCGGTATGGTCATTACGAGTTCCTTGTTATGTCATTTGGGCTGACTAAAGCCCCAGCAGCTTTTATGCATTTGATGCACAGTGTATTCAGGCCATATCTTGACTAATTCGTTATTGTTTTCATTGATGATACTCTGGTGTATTCCTGGAGTCGGGAAGATCATGAGCAGCACCTGAGGACAGTGCTTCAGACCTGAGAGAGAAGAAATTATATGCAAAGTTCTCAAAATGTGAGTTTTGGTTGAGTTCCATGGTATTCCTAGGCCACGTGGTATCGAGTGAGGGGAATTCGGGTAGATCCGAGGAAGGTGGAGGCCGTGCAGAGTTGGCCCAGGCCTTCCTCAGCTACAGAGATTCGTAGTTTCCTTGGCTTGGTGGGTTATTACCGTCGCTTTGGGGAGGGGTTTTCATCGATTGCAGCCCCTATTACTAGATTGACCCAAAAGGGTGCCCCATTTCAGTGGACAGAGGGGTGTGAGGCGAGCTTCCAAAAGCTCAATACAGCTTTGACTTTAGCCCCAATCTTGATGCTGCCTACAGGTTTAGGGTATTATACAGTTTATTGTGATGCCTCACGAGTTGGACTTGGAGCGGTGTTGATGCAGGATGGTAGGGTAATTGCCTATG
This sequence comes from Nicotiana glauca, assembly GCA_026770625.1. Lineage (NCBI taxonomy): Eukaryota > Viridiplantae > Streptophyta > Magnoliopsida > Solanales > Solanaceae > Nicotiana > Nicotiana glauca. The sequence continues at coordinate 59,321 of MU694756.1, read as the reverse complement.
CATCCAGACAGTTGAAGATACATGAAAAGAATTACCCTGTCCACGACCTTGAGTTAGCTGCTATTGTTCATGCCTTGAAGATCTGGCGTCATTATTTGTACGGGGTGCCTTGTGAGATCTATACCGATCATCGGATTTTGTAGCACTTACTCAAGCAGAAGGACCTAAATATGCGTCAGAGGAGATGGTTAGAGTTGTTGAAGGATTATGATATCACTATTCTGTATCACCCGAGCAAGGCCAATGTGGTGGCAGATGACTTGAGTCGCCGGGAAGAGAGTTTGGGTAGTTTGGCATACGTACCAGCTTTAGAGAGGCCGATGGCAATGGATGTTTAGGCCCTAGCCAGCCAATTCGTGAGATTGGATCTCTCGAAGCCCAGTCGGGTTCTAGTCTGTGTGGTCTCCCGGTCTTCTCTATTTGACCATATCAAGGAGCGGCAGTATAATGACCCTCATTTGCTGGTCCTTCAGGATATGGTCCAGCGTGGTGATGCCAGAAATGTGACCATCGGGGATGATGGGGTATTAAGGATGCAAGGCTGGATTTGTGTGCCCAATGTTGATGGTCTTCGAGAGTTTATTCTAGCAGAGGCCCATAGTTCGTGGTATTCCATCCATCCGGGTGACACGAAGATGTACCAGGACTTGAGACAGCACTATTGGTGGAGGCTGATGAAGAAGGATATAGTTGATTACGCGTCTAGATTCCTCAACTTCCATTAGGTGAAGTATAAGCGCTAGTGTTCGGGTGGGTTGTTTCGGCAGATAGAGACCCCGTAGTGGAAATGGGAGCGTATCACCATGGACTTTGTATCTGGACTACCACGGACCTTGAAGAAGTTTGATTCCATTTAGGTCATTGTGGATCGGCTGACTAAGTCCGCTCATTTTATTCCTGTGTGTACCACTTATTCATCGGAGCGGTTGGCGAAGATTTATATTAGGGAGATCGTCTGTTTGCATGGTATTCCAGTTTCTATCATTTCAGACAGAAGTACTCAGTTTACATTGCAGTTCTGGAGAGCCGTGCAGTAGGAGTTAGGCACTCGGGTGGAGTTAAGCACAACATTTCACCCCCAGACGGACGGACAGTCCAAGTGCACCATTCAGATTCTTGAGGATATGCTCCGTGCATGTGTGATTGAGTTTGGAGGGTCTTGGGATCATTTCCTGCCATTGGCAGAGTTTTCTTATAACAACAGTTATCAGTCCAACATTCAGATGGCGCCGTATGAGGCTTTATATGGTAGGAGGTGTAGATCTCCGGTGGGTTGGTTTGAGCCGGGTGAGGCCAGGCTATTGGGCATAGAGATGGTTCAGGATGCATTGGAGAAGGTTAAGGTGATTCAGGATAGACTCTGTACAGCCCAGTCCAGACAGAAGAGTTATGCAGACAAAAAGGTTTGTGATGTTTCATATATGGTTGGTGAACGGGTTCTGCTTTGGGTCTCGCCTATGAAAGGCATCAGGAGGTTTGGGAAGAAAGGAAAGCTGAGTCCGATGTTTATTGGCCCTTTTGAGATCTTGAGGCGAGTTGGGGAGGTTGCTTATGAGCTAGCCTTACCTCCCAGCCTAGCTGGAGTTCATCCAGTATTTCATGTTTCGATGCTCTGGAGGTATTACGGTGATCCGTCCCACGTGTTGGATTTCAGTTTAGTCCAGTTGGACAAGGATCTATCCTATGTTGAGGAGCCAGTGGCTATTTTGGACAGGCAGATCAGAAAGTTGATGTCAAAGAACATAGCTTCAGTGAAGGTTCAGTGGCAGGGTCAGCCAGCCGAGGAGGCGACTTGGGAAACCTAGCAGGATATGCGCAGCCAGTACCCTCATCTTTTTACTACTTCAGGTATGTTCTCTATGCTCGTTCGAGGACGAACGAATGTTTAAGTGTAGGAGCATGTAACGACACAGCCGATCGTTTTTGGAATTTACACCCCGATCACCCATTAACTGCTTCCCCTAATTTCATTTCTGCTATTTTGTTTTGCCGGGATGATCGGTGTTAGGATTCGGAGTGTTTTGGGACACTTAGTCCCTAAATGAGAGCTTAAGTGTTGAAAAATGGCCCGTAATTGGAACAGTGTGAAGACGACCTCGGAATGGAAATCTGATGATTCTGTTAGCTCCATTAGGTGATTTTGGGGTTAGGAGCGTGTTCAGAATGTATTTTGGAAGCTCGTAGCTCATTTAGTCTTGAAATGCCGAAGTTTGAATTTTTGAAGTTTCCGGCCCGATAGTGATTTTTTTATTCGAGGGTTAAAATGGAATTCCGAAAGTTGTAGTAGCTCCATCATGTCATTTGGGATGTGTGTGCAAAATTTTAGGTCATTCGGACGAGGTTTGGTTAGGTTTTTGATCGAAAGCGTGTTTTCTTGGGATTTGAAGTTCTTAGGCTTGAATCTTTGATTAATTCATGTTTCCGGCATTGTTTTTGGAGGTTTAAGTATTGGTACAAGTTTGAGTGATGTTATGGGATATGTCTGTAGGTTTGGTTGAGGTCCCGGGGGCCTCGGGTGTGTTTCGGATGCTCAACGGAGCAATTTTTGAGTGTTAAAAGTTGCAGATTTTCTGTTAAGGCTGTTGCAGACATTCCTATGCGATCGCAGGTGATCCTATGTGATCGCATAGTGTAAATTTGGAGTTGTTATTTTTTTGTTCTACACGATCGCAATTTCCTGGTATGCGATCACGGAAGCCAACTTTCCCCTTCTATGCATTTGCATTCCCATCCCCCGCGATCGTATAAAGCTGCCCCCTCTCTTCCTTCTGTGATCGCAGGCCCATCCCTGCGTTCACATAGGCCAATTTTTGGGCCTTTAAATTTTTACTCTACGCAATCGCATCACTGTCCATGCGATCGCATTGAACAAAATCCCTAGGCAGATATAAACATTTTAAAACGAGGGTTTAGCCATTTTTGACAAAACTCAAGCTAGAGAGCTCGGATTTGAGAGCAATTTCGAGGGGTTTTCAAGAACAACGATTGGGTAACGATTCTCTACTCTCTTATGCTTAATACCTACTAATCTAATCACGAATTCATCTTCAAATCTTGGATTTTTAAATGAAAATTTATAAAAGTTCATAGACCAAACTATTGGGCTTTGAGTGGGCATTTAACCTCCGATTTGGGAGATTTTTATATGGTTAGACTCGTGAGAGTACGAGGGTTCTGAAAATGTGAAAATTATTCGATTCCGAGATGTTTTCTGGAGTGGCATTTTGGTCATTTTACTTATTTTTGCACCCTAGCTTTAAATTTAATAGTGGAATTAGTTGTTTGCAATATTATTTACGATATGTAATTGAATTTAATAGATTTGGACCATTTGGAGTCGGATACTCATGGCAAAGGCGTGGTTCCTAGTGATATTGAGAAGGTTGATACTCGTGGCAAAGGTAAGTGGCTTGTCTAACCTTGTGTGGGGGACCTTTCCCCTTAGGATTTTACTTGATATTTGAGTGCCTTGTGCGTGAGGTGACGAGCGCGTACTTGACCTGATTGATGAAATCCCGGTCTTTACTTAAAGCTATGGAAACTTAGTTCTTATTCTTATGTGGTTTATTCTATTTGAAGTTATGACTTATGCTAGAATAGGGAAAAGCATGCTTAGCTGATTTGACTGTCTAATTGCTTAAGTTGTTCTGACTGCACTACGTGAAGAATGCTAGGTAGTTCTATCTGTTGTTTGTCTTTCGTACTTCATTTCCTGGTTGTTTCTGGTTGTGGTTGCGCATTTACATTGGGACTACGAATGTGGGATTCTGGTAGCTCCCCCCCTTGTTTGTTTACTTTGGGACTACAGGTTCGATTCCCGGGAGATCCCCCTGCACTTTTACTTTGGGACTATGGGACGGTACACGGGAGATCCCCCTGCACATTGATGGTTGGACTACGAGATGGTATCCCGGGAGATCTTTCAATTTTGGTACATGAGTTGGACTACGGGACGATATCCCGGGAGATCCACTGGATAGTTGAGGAAAGGGCTACAAGACGGTATCCTGGGAGACCCTCATTAGTATCTTTGGCATTGAGCTGTGTTTACTCTATGTTTGAAGTTGTTATTGCCTCGTTGACCTGTCTTATTTCAATGCTATATTTATTATTTCTGCCAAGTTATTATACTATTAATTATTGTTATTGTTATATTTTGCCTCAGTAGGGCCCTGACCTTCCTCGTTACTACTCAACCGAGGTTAGGCTTGGCACTTACTGAGTACTGCTGTGGTGTACTCATGCCCTTCCTGCGCATGTTTTTCATGTGCAGATCATCCAGGTACCTCTACTCAGGCGCACTATCAGTGAGGCAAGAGGACTACGGAGACTTCGAGGTAGATCTGCTGCGTTCGCAGACAGACGAGTCTCCCTCTTACTCTATCTATAGTACATACTTTTGTTTCTTCCGGTTGTTAGATATTTTGGAGTTTTGGAGCCTTACTATATACTTCTGTAGCGTGTGTTGCCCGTGAGTTTTCGGGTTTGGGGAATTGTTTTAGACTTGTGATATTGAGTTGTACATGCTGAGAAGCATTCAATACAGTTTCCTTTAGATATTTAATTTTATTTCTCTATTTTTCCACAATTATTTTATTTCCGCAATATTAGGCTTACCTGGTCGCGGGGACCAGGTGCCGTCATGACATGTCACGGTTTGTGAGCTAGGGTCGTGGCACTACTCTTGTAAAACGAAAATTTAATCAAATAAAATCTATCAAACTTTCAAACTTTACAAATTTTCTATATTCATCAAATCTTTACCTTGTTTTTACTTTTATTTTTATTCAACAAAAATCGTACCTTCTTTCTTTCTGAAACTTCTCTAAAACTGATAACTTTATGATCGTTTGCATTGAGTATTCTTCAGCTTTTGTCCATAGGCTTGCCCTTTATGTGTATCTCCACTAACGTAGACTAAACACTGATTTCTAAAATCTTTTAGGACTTTTTCTAGCTTGTAATGTTGGATTTAGCTGGTAGGTTAAAGGTTATATTTGTAGTGACATGCCTTTTTCCAGTTTTAGAACAGAATATTTCTAAGATCAGACTTTCCAAATATTTGCTATTGATTTTTTTTATATTTATCTTGCTTTAATGTCACGACCCAAAATCCACTAAGGGTCGTGGTGGCGCAGGACATCTCTGTCAGGCCAGCCAACTAAATTGTCAATTAATTCCTCTTTTAATACTTTTGAAAATCTAAGGTTTTTCCTTCCATTTATCATAAATAAAAGTTCACTTCTTGAATTCAAATTTAAATAATAACAATTGGTACAAATCCGTTGAACCCATCCCAGAAACCCAGTGTCACTAGTGCATGAGCGACTACTGATAAGTAAAATAAAATACAACATCTGTCCGACATACAGTGGACAGGGAATAAATAATAAAATTGTAGAAAGGAACTACACTAGCTGTGGGTCACCTCACAAATTACAGCTCACCTAGTTCTAGAATTATCCATGCTGCTACGCTCAGTAGGCTGCTAGAAGTATATATGTACCTGTGCAACAAAAATGCACAGAAGTGTAGTATGCGTACGTAATCAACGTGTACTCAGTGAGTATCCCGCCTAATCCCGAAGGGGCAGAGACGAGATAGCCAACTCTGACACTCACTAGAGGTCGATTAGCAATATTCTATAAGTGCGAGGATAATCATGGATTTGTATAGAAGTTCTAATTGTGAAGCCAGAAAAACAGGTAAACACCTTCAACAATAAATCAAGGGCTTATAAAGTCTGTTCTTTATTATCTTATCAGTTTATATCAAGCCACGTAGGGCCAATTCCACGTTTACCATTTTCAAGTAACAGATAAACATGCGCAAATTTCACTGAGTCGATGGCCCGCTCCAACAAGAATGTAAATTGTGCACTGCCAAGGGACGAGCGGCACGAACCATAGATGCATTTTTTCTTACCGAGGCGTTCGGCCCGTTCCACAAATAAACATATATCCTGCTCGTGAATCGTCCATGCGACGCAGGGGCACATAAAATACATACTCAAGTAGGAAATAAAGAGCTAATGGGGATAATCAACCAAATAGACAAATTTCTCTTTTTAACATTTTAGGGAAAATTTAATATTAATTCTCTTTTTAAATTCCTTTACCAATTCAAGGTGATTTAAACAATTCAAACTATCAATGGGTTCACAGTAATCCAAGTATAACATATTTTTGGGTCCTAGACTACCCGGACAATAGCATAATAGTAGGTACGCACGGACTCTCGTCACCTCGTGCGTATGTAGCCCCCCACAAGTAGGAGCACATACCAATTTAACTCACTATTACGACCCAAAGGGGTCATCATCAGATTTCTCTCTTTTTCTGCACTTCCGAGAACTTGAAAACCTTAATTTTAGTTGCCTCGATTTGCGTGCGCAGTCCGGGCGCGTAGCCGGAAAACTTTTGTGTTTAAATATGTGAATTCTGTGAAAATTTAAAGAATTTTGATATTAAAATGATTAAAGTTGAATTCGGTTAATATTTTTGGTAAAAGGACCCGGACCCGTGATTTGACGGTCCCGGATGGTCCGTTGAAAAATATGGGGCTCGGGCATGTGCCCGGAGTCGAAATCCGAGGTCTAGAACCCGAGTAAAAGAATTTTTCTATTAAATAGTTTTATGAAATTATTAAGGAAAATAGAAATGAAAAATTGGTTAAAAGACTATGGTATCGGGCTCGTATTTTGGTTTCGAAGCCCGGTACAAGTCTTAAATATGTGTTAAGTGCTTTTTGTGAAGTTTGGTCGAAATCGGACGTCATTTGACGTATTTCGGACCTAAATATCTAAAGTTTGAAGTTTATGTAGTTATAATGAAAAATGATGAATTTGGGGCTTGATTCAATGATTTTGATATTATTTTGGCGATTTGATCGCGCGGATAAGTTCTAAGGATGTTATTGAGTTAGTGTGTGTGATTGGTTGGGAGCCCCGAGGGATCGGGAATGTTTTCGGAGGTGTTCGGGTGGTTTTGGACTTAGGATGATAGCAGATTTTCTACAATTTTTGCACAGGCATTCCCTTCTTCGCGTTCGCGGCCATCAGATCACGTTCACGATGCTTCCCAGGTCCCTCCCTTTGCGTTCACATCACAACCCTCGTGAACGCGTAACTTTACCAGCTTCCTCAACGCGTTCGCCTGGCCCACCACGCGTTCACGTATAACAATTCCTGGACCCCCAGCATTTTTTTCTACGCGTTCGCGTTCTCTTTCACGCGTTCGCAATGAATTGCCAAGTTTACCCTTCGCGAACACGGCCCCTTTCCCTCGAACGCGAAGGGAATATTTGCCCAGCGAATTTTTAAGTTCAAAATAGAATATTATTCCCATTTTTCATAAACCTTGTCTTCTCCACAGCACATAGGCGATTTTTAGAGCTATTCTTCACCAAAGCTTCTTGGGTAAGCATTATCTAACTCGTTTTCTTCTTTCTCTATCATCATTTATCAAATTCCTAGACCTAAATCATGAAACTAAAGTAGGAAATTAAGGGTGTTGGTTAGAGTTAGGGTTTTGAGAATTTTGGGTGATTCAACCTCAATTTGGGGTCGAATCTTAAAACAAATTGCATATTTGAACTCGTGGGGTTATGGGTGATTGGGTTTTGGTCCGAGCCTCGTGTTTGGACCATGTGGGCCCGGTGTTGCATTTTGGTAATTTTGAAAGAATGCTGAGAAATTATTATCTAGGCTATGGGATGTTGCCTTTGAGTTTTTATTGATACTATTGAATTAATTATGCCTAGATATCATTGTTTCGGAGTCGGATTATAGAGGAAAGGCGATATTTGAGGATTGATTGCTATTATTTGGAGCATTCGAGGTAAGTGTTTGGTCTAACTTTTGCTTGAGGGAATATGAGTAGAGTCTTATTTGCTAATTTCTATTTGTCGAGTACGGTGTATAGGCATGGTGACGAGTATCTATACACTGGTGTCGAGCATGACCGTGAGTCCTGAATTTCTAAACTATCGAATTCTTAATTGTTATTTATGAGGACTTGGTTGGAAATATTTAAACACTGAGGCGGTAATTGTTGAGAGTGAGCATTGATTTAAATATGTTAAGTAGAAATTGAATAAGTTTGGTCATAGCTGGATCTCCCTTGTCGGGATAGTTTATTAAATTATCTTGTTCCCTTGCCGGGATTATTTTGTGTATTGTGTTGAAAGAAATGGGATCGTATGGCACGCGGACCATGAGATATTATGAAATGGGATCGTGTGGCACGCCGACCACTTATATATTATGAAATGGGATCATGTGGCACGCCGACCACTTATATATTATGAAATGGGATCATGTGGCACGCCGACCACTTATATATTATGAAATGGGATCGGGTGGCACGACGACCACTTATATATTATAAAATGGGAGCGAGTGGTACGCCTACCACATGATATTATAAAATGGGACCGAGTGGTACGCGTACCACGTGATATTATGAAATGAGAGCGAGTGGTATGCCTACCACGTGATATTATGAAATGGGAGCGAGTGGTACGCGTACCACGTGATATTATGAAATGGGAGCGAGTGGTACGCCTACCACGTGATATTATGAAATGGGAGCGAGTGGTACGCCTACCACGTGATTTTATGAAATGGGAGCGAGTGGTACGCCTATCACGTGGTATTATGAAATTGGATCGAGTGATACGCCTACCGCGTGATATTTTGAGAAATGGGATCGAGTTGCACGTCTGTAACGAGAGGAAATTGAAACAAGTGAAAGTAGTTTGTTTTCCCTTATTCTGTATTAGAAGAAATCAGATGTAGTTTCCTTGTTATTCTTGATATTCCATTTTATCTGCTACCCCATAAGCATGTTCCCCTCCCAATTTTAATTGTTCACTTTTCGCTATTATTTTGTTGTACTTGTATATGTATCTGCACAGGCTTATCTGGTAGTCTGGTCTAGCCTCGTCACTACTTCATCGGGGTTAGGCCAGGCACTTACCAGCACATGGTGTCGGTTGTGCCGATGCTACACTCTGTGCATCTTTTTGCACAGATCTAGGTGTTGGAGCAGCATTTGAGTAGCAGTAGCATTCTGGGAGCGAGCTTCCAGTCCAGGGACATTCGAGCTAGCCTTGCTGACGTCCACATGCCCGGAGTCCTTTCTATTTTATTCAGTTTGTTATCATTTGTACCGAAGCAGACAGTTTATGTTTCGTTCAAACCTTGTATTTAGTATTCTCTAGACGTTCGTTAGTATTGTGAAACCAGTCTTGGGTAGAGGATTTGTTAAACTTCCGCATTTCTTTCAGTTAACAATGTTTGAGACTTCTGCTTTATTATTAAATGTTTCATTATTTCTAATATTGTCGTGGTTCGTTAAAAGAGGTAATTGATAATTGGCTTGCCTAGCTCCTATTAGTAGGCGCTATCACGACTCCTGAGGCTAGGGAATCCGGGTCGTGACACTCACCTATGGGGTAATTTCCCCCTCACAAGATTAGCAAGGAGACTCACCTTGCTCCGAAGGTCCATAACCGGCATTCCATGCCCTTCTGAAGACTTGAATCGATGCACAACGCTCAAAAACTAGCCAATAATTATGTAAATCCATTAATATATGCTAAGGTACTCATTATAATCCAATTTATAGCAATTCCTAACCCCAATCGAAAAGTTGACAAAAATGTCCTCGGGCCCATGTGCCTAGAATCCGAACTTTTTCGAAGATAAAGTTTACCCATAGCCTCACGAACTCAAAAATATGATTTATTCTCAATTCCATGCCCAAAATCGTGGTCAAAATCCAAAAATCTCAATTTCTAGGTTTTTCTTTAAAACCCCAAATTCTCATTTAGATTCTCATGAATTTTGATGTTAAATCTAAAGTATAATCACGAAATATAATTGAAAACTAGTTAGAGGAACTTAACCAATGATTTAATACGAAAATCTACTCTCAAAATCGTCCACTGTCGGACCTAGGGCTCAAAATATGATAAAATGAAGCAAAAACTCGAGTTACACAGGTAAAATCAAGCTGCAGAAGTCGCATTTGTGATCATTGCGAACCCTCGCAAAAGAGAAGAAATCCTTCGCAATTGCGAACAAAGAGTTGACAAAAAAATTCGCAATTGCGACAAAAAAATTCGCAATTGCGATGGATATGTTCGCAATTGCGAGCATACCAGAAGCAGCAGTTTTCCAGACACAAAAATGAGCATAACTTTCTCATATGATGTCCAAATTCGATGATTCTTTTTCCTATGGCTCCGTAATCTCGATAGGGATCTAATTGTTCAATAAAAACTTAATTTAGAGCGCATTTGATTAATATGGTACCCCTTTATGTCCAAAGAAATGACGCTAAAATATCAAATAAGAGCGCGATTATAACCCGAAACACACCCGAGGCCCCCGGGACCCCGACCAATCACACCAACCAGTCCCAAAATACATTACGGACTTGCTCGAGGCCTCAAATCACATAAAACAATGCTAAAATCATGAATCAACCTCCAATCCAAGCTTTATGAACTTTTGAACTTTCAACTTCTACTTTCGATGCTTAAACCTATCAAATCACGTCCGATTGACCTCAAATTTTGCACACAAGTCATATTCGACATTACAGACCAACTCCAACTTCCGGAATCGAATTCCGACCCCAATATCAAAAAGTCCACTTCCGGTCAAACTTCTTAAAACCTTTAAATTTCTATCTTTAGCCAAATGGCTTCAAAATGACCTACGGACCTTCGAATTCACTTCCGATCGCGCTCCCAACTCCAGAATCACCATACGGAGCTACTCCTATTATCGGAATCCCAAATGGACATCGATAGCACTGAAATGCACTTCGAACCAAACTTAAGAAATTTCTTCCAAAATGCTAACTTCCACAATAGGCGCCAAAACGTTCCCGGGTTATCCGAACCGGGCATACGCCCAAGTTCGAAATCATCCTACGAACCTGCTGGAACCTTCAGATCTTGATTAAGAGGTCGTTTATTCAAAATTCCAATCTTAGCCATTTTCTCCAACTTAAGGCTTCTGAAATGAGAATTTTCATTTAAAGTTAACTCTGAACTTCTTGAATTTCAATTCCGACCATACACACAAGTCAATATACCTGAAATGAAGATGTTATTGGCCTCAGACCGCTGAACGACGTGCTTGAGCTCAAAATGACCGATTGCGTCGTTACATTCTCTCCCACTTAAACATACATTCGTCCTCGAACATGCTGAGAACTACACTAAAGTAGTCTGAAATCACTGTTTAACACCTCATGCAGCGACCCGTGCTACCAAAACTCAGTTGAGTACATTAGCTCGATAAATTCTGAAGATATTCCCTTTTATTCTAGCAAATAAGCCTTAGAGCCCAATTCCAACATCCGAAATTCTATGTCAGGCCTGTTTTCAACATAAAATCACCAAATCGTTCGCCACACGCTGTACCCAACATGACAGCATAACCTTGCTGAATTCTTACTTTGCAACACTTAATCCACAGGACCACGATAATATTTTTTGATCAACTTAGCCAAAATTCAACGAATCAGATGCTCCCATTGCACCTCATGCCACACGCAAGTCTTATTCTAACTCTTATAATACCGCCACGATGGATAAGACGTGCCGAAATTCATAATCAACTGCCGATTTCAACCAATCATTAAGTCTATACTTCTGACAAGAAACATCACCACATTCTAGACGAAATAATGATCTTTGCTCCTTAATATACTTCATATAATCAGATTACACTGATCCAAAACCCCATAATCTCGTCTCACCCAATACGAACTGCTCAAGCAATAAGCCACTTCGGACACAATCAAAAGTCCCATAAGACGCTACCATGTGCCAATAGGCCACCATTCCAAACATAATACAATCAGGAAATCGAACTCTGGAAGGAATTACCTAACCCTCGCACTAATACGGACTTTCCTTAGAAGATAAGAGGCAAAACACACAAAAATAGCATATAGAAACCAGACTTGATATCACATTGTTGCGGCGTTCAACCCGATCCACATAACATACCCATGGCGGCGTACCACCCGATCCACACATAGATCTCACATAAGGAGATTGCACTTCGAGCTAAATCTGCTTATTAATAGAAATATCGAATTCTGATCGCAAGCACGCTAGGTGCATAATACCATCCCTGAGAAAACACATAGCGCTATAGGCTACAAAACTCAAGCACAACTGAGGTGCGATACAAGATCTGAATCTCAAGAGCCATTCTGCTCACATAACATCATCGCCACGCGGAACATTAACACATAAGAATTTTACTAAGCCATCTCACAACTCATACAACGCAATACATCATTACCTGAAATAGCTTATGACAAAATAACACCCCGACTGTTCCTCCATAAGGAACGCTCGCTGAAACGAACACCACTGGCCTAATATAAAGCCCTATTCACATATAAATCAATCTACTGATCTCAAGCCGAATTTCTGATTGCACCAACTTCGCTAATAACCTTTCAAAGGTCCAGAGTAACTCCCTTTGCCTCATCACACGTAAGAACAACCATCATAACCGGAGCAACCTCCTCAGTTCATAACCGAATAAACAAAGTGCCGTTCAGACATAAATTCTCAAATCGATGATATTACCACAATCCTCATACTTGGTTTAATCTTTAGTCAATCAAGTGACTACATGCCACACTTATACATCTTCCCGTGGGTCACGCTCCCACAAACTTTCGAAATCAAAAACCGGGTCTGCATATCTAAACTATCGGACACACTAATGCTGAAAAGCGATCAAGAATCCTTAACCAGGATGCAAAGCCTCTTTCACAACACATCGCTCTCAGGGGACGCTGAAGACAATACCAATTTAATTTAATCATTCAACCCTTTCCTTTCTCATCCGAGCCCGTGGCATCCTTGCCAACACCGAACTGCAACCTTGACCCTCACTTCAAATTTTCATACCTCTTACCGCACCCGACGTTCCATTATACGATAGAACACGATTTTTCATCATAACCCCAAAATCATTAATATTTTAACACTTCATCATATACGAACTTTTCACTTAACTCACTTCAGGAGAATCATAGCAACACACAGGTAAATTCCCATAATTGTAGGATATGCCAATCTCTAAGTAGTGGTCCAAGCCACCATAGCCCTTCCAGATTCCGCTTCCAATTAACAAGCCATAACAGAAGAATGCTTCTGAATAACATCAATTACAGCGGCCAACAAGCCTCACACGTACCACCACAAATCATACACATAGCTTGATCAGGTGGAATGACTAATTGTTGTCCCCAATGTTCCAATTCAACTATGGCTAATCATTCTACCTTCTTCCCATTTATCCTTGCTTGCCTTAGAAATAATGCTAACTCCATTCAACACATAACATACTCCATCTACACTTACCCCGAGTGACCTTGAATCACGAGACCAGGCTGTCTCAATTTCCACAAACTATTTCATATCACTCAAATGCTACACCACAAGTCAAAAATATCATAGAACATTCTAGGCACCTTCTCATAAGCTGCTACAAAGCATGATTCTTAACTGTACTCATAGGCTCGAAATCATTAGGCACCACACCTTAACTTCTAAATTCACTAGGACCGTTATTGAGAGCCACCCGCTCTGACTTGGTCCCGAATATAATTCACTCCATAAAATCTTATAACACACGAATACTCTCTCAGCGAAACACCCGGCGAAATCACTTTCTCTGAAACCTGTATCCATACAAGGCATAAATCCCGAACCTTTTTCCAAGTCCGAACATGAGTCAATAAGGCCAACCATCGCATGCCTCTAACAATTCATTGCTCGAATTACCACTTATGGTCTTTTCTCATATCTAAAATAATCCATCAATATGCTAATAACCAAAAATCACGCAAGTAGTTAATCATACAGCCCAATCATTAGCGATGGGACTCTCCCACTTAGCTTGAAGCCATCATTTCACAATTCTTGAGTCCGCCTGACCTTTTTACCTCTTATTGACTTAACCTCGCGCCAAAAATTATCAAAATTTCTCGGAATCTTCCTGTAAAAACCCCTCTTTTGAACTCTGAATCATCAACCACATTCGCACGGCCGATCTCTTCGCTGCATCACCGATAGAATTCGTTGCAGAAGCTTCGACAACCACGCGACCACTAACTTGCTCAGAGAAAAAAGCCCAACTAGGGGAATCACCTCCCGACATCTTCCCACACCACTGCACTGGGTACATTCACTATGACACCAATAGCCCATCCTGAGTCCGAGCTCACCTTCCAGTTGTAGAAGTCCATTCGCCTCTCGCGGACATCAATTAAATGTGCAGCAACATCCTTCCAATTCAGGGTTATGCTGCACCCTCCTCTATTGTAGGCAGCTCCTTTCCGCCATATCAGTCTTCTGCCGCTTAATAACCCATACTTCAAGTCACACCCACAGACGTCAATCACCAATCATTAAAATCCCCAATTCGATCCAAACTCTCCTTAAGGCGCGTAGTCATCCAACTACCAAGCCCATACGCAACACTCGCTACTCTCCCACTTTGGAAGAACTCATCTCTTTAATCAACCACTCGACCTTGCCCCTCATACTTGGCCTTCTAGAAGTTTTAAACACCGCATGACACTTCCCACATGTCCTTCCTCATACTTTGCTGCTCAATTGTTGCCTTAAATGAAATCTATCTTCGCGGCACTTGAATCCACCATTGCTGCTGACTTTAAACCTTTCCAAGGGTCATCTTTATCAATCCGCCAACATTAGGAATTTTGATTCGATCTTAAACCACCGCACCATGCGATATCTGACAGCTGTATCTCCAATACTATTTCACAATATCTTGCCTTAAAGGTGAATTGTAGCAGATTTATAACGCCAACAAACTTAGTACGTTCAATCAGGACCACGGCACCCTCTTATAAAAGAAAGCTCAACCACGCTTACGTTCAATCAGGACCACGACACCCTCTTATAAAAGAAAGCTCAACCACGCTTGCAAATACCAAGCCTCATTACTTCCACCAGCCCACACCTGACCATTCTTAGTCCAACTGCCTTTTCCCCAATAAAATACTGAATCCCTTTGATTACACACTGAGTAAACCTCCCTTCAATTCATTCACTACCCCGAGACGTGGGCAAACAACCTACCATCAAAACAACACTGCGGAATAATCGCTCATAAGCATTATGGCAACCTGTTCCTAACCTCAAGGCTCTTAGAAGTTCTGTTACTGGGCTAAAATGATATAATATCCCTCCAAAGTGCGACTATAATAGTCCAATCAACTATACTGGGAAAATCATCCCGCACCACATTTGTAGTGCTATTACAATCCTTCAATTTTCGATTTATGACAAGCGCTCGCATAAGATTGAGTAGGAAGAAATCAAAGGAATAAGCCTCAAAGGAATCGAACCGCACAAAAAGGAAATCAAGAAGGGAAGTACTCCTAACAGCCCTGTAGCCTCCCGAGGATAAGTACAGACGTCTCCATACCGATCCGCGAGACTCTACTAGACTTGATCATGACTCGTGAGACCGACGGGAACCTAGTGCTCTGATACCATGTTGTCACGACCCAAAATCCACTAAGGGTCGTGGTGGCGCCGGACATCTCTGTCAGGACAGCCAAATAAATTATCAATTAATTCCTCTTTTAATACTTTTGAAAATCTAAGGTTTTTCCTTCCATTTTTCATAAATAAAAGTTCACTACTTGAATTCAAATTTAAGTAATAACAATTGGTACAAATCCGTTGAACCTATCCCAGAAACCCGGTGTCACAAGTGCATGAGCGACTACTGATAAGTAAAATAAAATATAACATCGGTCTGACATATAGTGGACAGGGAAGAAATAATAAAAGTTCAGAAAGGAACTACACTAGCTGCGGGTCGGCTCGCAAATTGCAGCTCACCTAGTTCCAGAATTATCCATGCTGCTACGCCCAGTAGGCTGCTAGAAGTATATATGTACCTGTGCAACAAAAAAGCACAGAAGTGTAGTATGAGTATGTAATCAATGTGTACTCAGTGAGTATCCCGCCTAATCCCGAAGGGGTAGAGACGAGATAGCCAACTCCGACACTCACTAGAGGTCGATTAGCAATATTCTATAAGTGTGAGGATAATCATGGATTTGTATAGAAATTCTAATTGTGAAGCCAGGAAAACATGTAAACACCTTCAACAATAAATCAAGGGCTTGTAAAGTCTGTTCTTTATTATCTTATCAGTTTATATCAAGCCATGTAGGGCCAATTCCACGTTTACAATTTTCAAGTAACAGATAAACATGCGCAAATTTCACCGAGGTGACGGCCCGCTCCAACAGGAATGTAAACTGTGCACTGCCGAAGGTCGAGCAACACGAACCATAGATGCATCTATTCTCACCGAGGCGTTTGGCCCGTTCCACAAATAAACACATATCCTGCTCAGGAATCGTCCATGCGACGCAGGCACACATAAAATACAAACTCAATTAGGAAATTAAGAGCTTATCGGGGATAATCAACCAAATAGACAAATTTCTCTTTTTAACATTTCAGGAAAAATTTAATATTAAATCTCTTTTTAAATTCCTTTCCCAATTCAAGGTGATTTAAACAATTCAAACTATCAATGGGTTCACAGCAATCCAAGTATAACATGTTTTTGGGTCCTAGACTACCCGGACAATAGCATAATAGTAGCTACGCATGGACTCTCGTCACCTCTTGCGTATGTAGCCCCCCAACGAATAGGACCACATACCAATTTAACTCACCTATGGGGTAATTTCCCCCTCACAAGATTAGAAAGGAGACTCACCTCGCTCCGAAGGTCCATAACCGGCATTCCATGCCCTTCCGAAGACTCAAATCGATGCACAACGCTCGAAAACTAGCCAATAATTATGTAAATCCACTAATATATGCTAAGGTACTCATTATAATCAAATTTATAACAATTCCTAACCCCAATCGAAAAGTTGATAAAAATGCCCTCGGGCCCACGTGCCCGGAATCCGAACATTTTCGAAGATAAAGTTTACCCATAGCCTCACGAACTCAAAAATATGATTTATTCTCAATTCCATGCCCAAAATTGTGGTCAAAATCCAAAAATCTCAATTTCTAGATTTTTCTTTAAAACCCCAAATTCTCCTGTAGATTCTCATGAATTTTGATGTTAAATCTAAGGTATAATCACGAAATATAATTGAAAATTAGTTAGAGGAACTTACCCAATGATTTGATATGAAAATTCACTCTCAAAATCGCTCACCCTCGGACCTAGGGCTCAAAATATGATAAAATGAAGCAAAAACTCGAGTTACACAGCTAAAATCAAGCTGCAGAAGTCGCATTTGCGATCAATGGTTCGCAATTGCGAACCCTCGCAAAATGAAGAAATCCTTTGCAATTGCGAACAAAGAGGGGCTGGGAAAGGTTGCATTTGCGACAAAAAAATTCGCAATTGCGATGGATATGTTCGCAATTGCGATCATACGAGAAGCAGCAGTTTTCCCAACACAAAAATGAGCATAACTTTCTCATACGATGTCCAAATTCGATGATTCCTTTTCCTATGGCTCCATAATTTCGATATGGATCTAATGGTTCAATAAAAAATTAATTTAGAGCTCATTTGATAAATATGATACCCCTTTATGTCCAAAAAATGACGTTGAAACATCAAATAAGAGCGCGATTACAACCCAAAACACACCCGAGGCCCCCGGGACCCCGACCAATCACACCAACCAGTCCCAAAATACATTACGGACTTGCTCTAGTACTCAAATCACATCAAACAACGCTAAAATCATGAATCAACCTCCAATCCAAGCATTATGAACTTTAGAACTTCCAACTTCTACTTTCGATGCTTACACCAATCAAATCACGTCCGATTGACCTCAAATTTTGCACACAAGTCATATTTGACATTACGGACGTACTCTAACTTCCAAAATCGAATTCCGACCCTGATATCAAAAAGTCCACTTCCGATCAAACTTCTCAAAACCTTCAAATTTCTATCTTTAGCCAACAACAACAACTAACCAGTATAGTCCCACAAAGTGGGGTCTGGGGAGGGTAATATGTAGACAGGCCTTACCCCTACCTGAAAGGGCGGAGAGGCTATTTTCAATCGACCCTCGACTCAGGGAAGGAAAGAAAAAACAAAAACAAAAACACAATAGCATTAGTAACTCCATCAGAGAACACATAAATATTTATCTAAACAAAAGAACCATAAGAACCATAAATAAAATGGCATGCAATAATATCAAACAGTAACTACCATAAGGGGACAAAATCCAATACACAAATCATCTATGGATAGCCCTACTAAACCCCACCCACCCCGGGAAAGGAGTACGAAGAATCCTAGAAGCCCCTATCCTACAACCCTGATACTAGACCTCCAGACTTTCCTACGAAGGGCCATGTCCTCGGAAATCCGCATCCTAGCCATGTCCTGCCTAATCACCTCTCTCCAATACCTCTTAGGCCTCCCTCTGCCTCGACTCATGCCGAACACCTCCAGCCGCTCACAACTCCTCACCGGGGAATCAGGGCTTCTCCTCCGCACATGCCCGAACCACCTGAGCCTCATCTATCGCCTCTTCCCATCCACTGGGGCCACCCCTACCTTCTCCCGAATAACTTCATTCTTAATCTTATCTAACCTGGTGAGCCCGCACATCCACCTGAGCATCCTCATCTCCGCAACCTTCATTTTCTGAACATGAGAGTTCTTCACCGGCCAGCACTCTGCCCCATACAACATGGCAAGTCTAACCACAACTCTATAAAACTTCCCCTTGAGTTTCTGTGGAACTTTCTTCTCACACAAGACTCCTGATGCAAGCCTCCATTTCGACCACTCCTCCCCTATACGGTGAGTGACGTCCCCGTCTATCTCTACATCCCCCTGAATCACCAACCCAAGATATCTGAAAATGTCCCTCTTGGCGATGACCTGAGATCCAATCATCACGTCCCTGCCTACTTCGCTCAGGTCGGTGCTAAACTTGCACTCCAGGTATTCTGTTTTAGACCTGCTTAGTTTGAAACCCTTAGACTCGAGAGTCTGTCTCCATACCTCTAACCTCTCGTTAACACCGACCCTCGTCTCGTCTATCAAGACTATGTCATCAGCAAATAGCATACACCAAGGCACATCCCCTTGAATATGACGGGTTAGAGAATCCATCACCAAGGCAAACAAGAGAGGGCTAAGCGCAGATCCTTGATGGAGCCCCATAACCACCGGGAAATGGTCTGAGTCACCACCCACCGTCCTAACCCTAGTCTTAGCTCCATCGTATATGTCCTTTATTACTCTGATGTTGGCGTCCGGCACGCACTTCGCCTCCAGGCACCTCCATAGCACCTCCCTAGGGACCTTGTCATACGCCTTCCCCAAGTCGATGAACACCATGTGCAGGTCCTTCTTATTATCCCTGAACTGTTCCACCAATCTCTTGACAAGGTGGATATCTTCTGTAGTGGAGCGACCCGACATGAAACCGAACTAGTTCACGAATATAGATGTCATCTCCCTCACCCTCGCCTCGACCACCCGCTCCCAAACCTTCATGGTGTGACTTATTAATTTGATACCTCTATAGTTGTTGCAACACTGGACATCCCCTTTGTTCTTGTACAAGGGCACCACTGTACTCCACCTCCACTCCTCCGGCATCCTTTTGGTCCTAAAGATCACATTGAACAACCTGGAGAGCCACTCCACTCCTAACATACCCATGCATTTCCAGAACTCTACTAGGATTTCGTCTGGCCTGATCACTCGACCCCTACTCATCCTACGCAAAGACCCCGCGACCTCCTCCACCCTAAAGCGCTTGCAGTACCCAAGGTCTCTATGACGCTCTAAATGCCCCAACTCCCCTAGTTCCATGTTTTGATCCCCCTCCTCGTTAAGTAGGTCTCGAAAGTATGCCTGCCACCTCTGTTTGACTTGAGACTCCCCCATCAGAACTCTACCATCCTCGACCTTGATGTACCTAACTTGGTCTAGATCTCGTGCCTTCCTTTCCCTTACTTTAGCTAACCGGAATAACTTCCTGTCCCTTCCTTTCTCTCCCAATTCCTCATACATGCGACCAAACACCGCATTTTTAGCTTCCGTGACCGCCAGCTTCACTTCCTTCCTCGCCACCTTGTATCTCTCCTTTCTTCCTCGCTTGTGCTCCCTGCCAACTTAGCAAACTCCGCCTTCTTCACCTCCACTTTTCCTTGGACTACATAATTCCACCACTAATCCCCCTGATGTCTGCCTGAATAGACCTTGGCTACCCAAAGCACATCCCGCGCTACCTCTCTAACCTTGTTCGCCATCTCTGACCACATTGCGTCCGCTTCCCCAGAAATTCTCCAAGCTCCACTCTCAACTAACCTCCTCTCCAGCTCCTGGGCTTTCTCCTTAGTCAAAGCACCCCATCTAATCCGCTATCGGCCCCGAGCACCCCTCCTCTTCCTCTTCACCCAGAGACCGACATCCATCACTAAGAGTCTATACAGAGTTGAAAGGGACTCGCCCAGAATAACCTTGCAGTCCTTGCACAACCCTCTATCGCTCCTTCTGAGAAGGAGGTAATCAATCTGAGTCCTCGCCGCCGAACATTTGAAGGTAACCAAATGCTCCTCCCTCTTCTGAAAAGTCGAGTTCGCAATCAGAAGATCGAAAGCCCTGGCTAAATCAAGCAGCGAAGTGACTCCTCCATTCCTACCCCTAAGTCCAAAGCCACCGTGCACCTCACCATAACTACCAGCATCAGCCCCAATATGACCATTAAAGTCCCCTCCAATAACTAACTTCTCAGATTGGGGAATACCACACACCAACTCGTCCAAGCCCTCCCAAAAGAGCCTCTTAACCTCCTCATCTAAGCCCGTCTGCGGCTCGTAAGCGCTGATGACGTTGAGGACACAGCCCCCAATAACCAACTTAATAGACATTACCCTATCATTCACTCGCCTAACCTCAACCACGAATTCCCTAAGTTCCCTATCCACCAAGATGCCCATTACATTCTTACCCCTCACGACCCCAGAATACCACAGCTTAAACCCGTCTTCATTCCTCGCCTTCGACCCTTTCCACCTAGTCTCCTGAACACAGGCTATGTTGACCCTCCTCTTCTGAATAATCTTTGCCAACTCAATGGACTTACCCGTCAGAGTGCCTATGTTCCACGACCCGATCCTCAATCTACGAGCATCCTCTACCCTCTTTCCACACTTGCCTCCCACCCTACCCGCAGAACCGCTACCTGCCCCCTGCTCACCCTCGCTACCACCCCCACCCCTCGAGGACAAGACCTTACACTACCATCCCCCACCGCGGCCACTATCCCTCCAACCGACTACAGGGAGAAGTGACGCACACACGAACTATAGCAGAATACGCAAAAGGAAGCAAGAAAGATAGCGACAGAGTAAACCACACACAGGATGCTGGCTAGAATACGTAAAAGGATGTACAGGGTAAACAAGAGGTCGGGAGGTACCAACTCTCAGTGGAAAACCTGGAAGTATGCTTTGATTCGTCCGATGTCAACTATCGCCAGCTCTTGTACGTTTCGGCTGGTGTTGCTTCGCTCTTCACTTCCAAACGCCGCAAGCTCGCCTCGTCCGCCGCGGCTAGTACTTGAAAATCACACACACAACAACCCCCCAAAGACGAGGGGGGCTGCCTGGCTCGGGAAAGGGGAGGGGGGGTAACCTAAAAATCTATCTATCTTTACCCAAATGGCTTCAAAATGACCTACGGACCTCCGAA
Organism: Nicotiana glauca; assembly: GCA_026770625.1. Classification (NCBI taxonomy): domain Eukaryota; kingdom Viridiplantae; phylum Streptophyta; class Magnoliopsida; order Solanales; family Solanaceae; genus Nicotiana; species Nicotiana glauca. Next base: position 37,516 of record MU694756.1, on the reverse strand, counting down.
TTCACTTTCGATCACGCTCCCAACTCCAGAATCACCATACGGAGCTACTCCCATTCTCGAAATCCCAAACGGACATCGATAACACTAAAATGCACTTCGAACCAAACTTAAGAAATTTCTTCCAAAAATGCAAACTTCCATAATAGCCGACAAAACGCTCCCGGGTTACCCAAAACCCGAACCGGGCATACGCCAAAGTTTAAAATCATCATACGAACCTGCTGGAACCTTCAGATCTTGATTCCGAGGTCGTTTACTCAAAATTCCAATCTTAGCCATTTTCTCCAAATTAAGGCTTCTGAAATGAGAATTTTCATTTAAAGTTAACTCTGAACTTCCTGAATTTGAATTCCGACCATACACGCAAGTCAATATACCTGAAATGAAGCTGCTCATGGCCTCAGACCGCTAAACGACGTACTAGAGCTCAAAAGGGTCATTACATTTAACATAAGATAAATCTCTCCTTCTTTTTTTTTCTTTAATTCTGATTCTTTTTCAAAATGAGATCCAAACTTATTTTCTAAAAAAAGGACTTTTCAAATCATAAGGATGAATGTGATCTTTAAATTTGGGCATACTTAGGTATCAAAATAAAAAATTAGTTCTTCAAGCTTCAAAATAGGTGCTAGGGATTTATTTTATTTTTGTAGTAAATTTTTGTGCAATATCTAGAAAAGACTGAGGTAAACAAAGAAAGCCTAAATTCATATTTTAAAAATTAGTGTTGACTAGGATTTCGCCTCGAAAGACATTTGGGGCAAGTTCTAGCATATAGATTATAAGTTTTACTTGTTTTTGATCATAATACTTCTCAATCTCAGAATGTCTTACCAAGTATTGAAGATATTTATTCTTGCCTTCATAAAAATAAACTTAAAAACAA
>MU694756.1:18091-36213 GCA_026770625.1 Nicotiana glauca | reverse complement strand
AGAAGAAAGCTTGAAAGAAACTGCAGCCACACACCTTTTGCGTATATATAACAAGTCTAGTTTGTATATAAACTAGAAAATTACCTGTGCCAACATATGAATTACATTATTAAATGGTTAATCAACCAGTTATTTAGGTATACGGATCACCATAGAGTTACTCATGTATAGGTGACTCTATTTTTGTAGAGGCCTTCATGAGATGTTCTGGTTGTACAATAACCTGGATATTAACCAGATCAGCTGATTAAGCATTTAACTATTTAAATCTATGTTGGACTTATGAGGCTCCATTGCTTCACCCTCAATGGCTACGGGTAAGGAACCATAGTTCTGAGTTTAACGTCGCCAGCTCGACTTATTAATTGTAGACTTCATCAATCTATCAAAGTGACAGATGGTTGTTGCTCAAAGTGCCCTCCAAAATATTATTTTAACCTGTGACCATTTACCTTAAATTTATCTCCTCCATTGGTTTGTTGAATTTCAATTGCTCCGTATGGAGTAACATCTGTAATATTGTAAGGACCCGTCCACCTTAATTTTAATTTTCCTAGAAATAACCTGAGTCTACTGTTGTATAGAAGTACATGATCTCCAATTTTAAAAGTTTTCTGTCGGATTAAATTATCGTGCCATTTTTTTTGTTTTTTCTTTAAAAATTTTGGCATTTTCATAGGCTTCTAATCTGAGTTCTTCCAATTCATTCACCTAGGAAAATCTATTTTTACCAGCAGGGGTTATATCAAAGTTCAATTCTTTCAATGCCCAAAAATCTTTGTGTTCTAATTCAACTGGAAGATGACAAGCTTTTCCAAACACTAATCTATATGGAGTCGTATCAATTGGCGTTTTAAACACCGTTCGATATGCCCACAGTGTGTCATCTAATTTTGAAGCCCAGTCTTTATTGGAGATTCCAACCGTTTTTTCAAGTATTCTTTTTAATTCACGGTTAGAAACCTCAACCTGCCCTTGTGTTTGTGCATGATATGGTGTTCCTGTTTTGTGAGTCACACCATATTTTGATAATAATGCTGAAAATTGTCTATTTATGGAATAAGACCCTTGGTCGCTAATCATAACTCGTGGTGTACCAAACCTGGTAAAAATATTTTTCTTAAGAAAATTGCACACAGTTTGAGCATCATTTTTCCTTGTAGGGATGGCTTCAACCCATCTTGAAATATAATCTACAGCCACAAGGATATATTCAAAAGAATGAGATGAAGGAAAAGGACTCATGAAATCTCTCCCCAAACATCAAATATTTCACATACTTGTATTGATTGCAATGGCATCTCATCTCTCTTAGTGATAGCTATTCTTTGACACTTGTCACAATGTGCAACGTAGGCACGAGCATCCTTAAAAGTGTTGGCCAGAAAAATCCAACCTCTAGAACTTTAAAGGCAGTTCGATTTGTTGCATAATGTCCTCCAACTGCTCCATCGTGGCAATGATACAAAATTTTGGTCATTTCTTATTCTGGTACACATCTTTTGATAATATTGTCTGCACAATTTTTAAACAAGTAAGGGTCATTCCACAAATAATATTTAGCATCAGATATCAACTTTTTTCTCTGTTGGTAAGTGAGATTTTGGGTGTCCATTTTCAAACCAAGTAATTTGCAATATCTGCAAACCAAGGTGGTTGAGTAACAATTGAGTTGATAGAAAAAATATGTTCATCTGGAAATTCTTCTTTTATATCACATAACTCAAGTGGGGGGTTCTCTAACCTAGACAAATGGTCAGCTACCTGATTCTCTGTTCCCTTTTTATCTTTTATTTCAAGCTCAAATTCTTGGAGAAGTAAAATCCATCTTAACAATCTAGGTGACGCATCCTTTTTTGCTAAGATGTATTTTAGAGCCGCATGATCAGTAAAAATAATGACCTTGGTTCCTATCAGATAGGAACGAAACTTATCAAATGCAAATACTACTGCTAGTAGTTCTTTTTCATTCGTGGTATAATTTAGTTGAGCCTCATTCATTATCCTGCTGGCATAGTAAATTGGACGAAAAATCATATCTTTTCTCTGGCCTAAAACAGCTCTAACTGTTGTATCACTAGCATCACACATGACCTCAAAAGGTTGGTTCCAATCAGGGGACACAAATATAGGGGCAGTTGATAATTTTTCTTTAAGGGTGTCAAAGTAATTCATACAATCACCTGAAAATTCAAACTTAACATCTTTCATTAAAAGGTTAATCATCGGTTTTGAAATCTTTGAAAAGTCGTTTATGAACCGTCTGTAAAAATCTGCATGACCTAGAAAGCTTCTAATGCCTTTAACAGTTGTGGGAGGGGGTAATCCTGCTATAAGATTAATTTTAGCCTTATCAACTTCTATCCCTTTAGCAGTGATTTTATGTCCTAAAACAATTTCCTCAGTAACCATAAAATGACATTTTTTCCAATTAAGAATTAAGTTTCTCTTCACATCTCTTAAGAACTAAGGTTAAATGGTGAAGAAAATCCTCAAAACCATTGCCGAAGAGTGTAAAATCATCCATGAAAAATTCAAGAAATTTTTCAGTCATGTAAGAAAAAATTACTGACATGCAATGCTAAAATGTGGCAGGAGCGTTGCACAAACCAAATGGCATTCTCCTATATGCATATGTTCCATGAGGACATGTGAAAGTTATCTTATCTTGATCTTCTGGTTCGATTGGTATTTGGTTATACCCTGAATAGCCATCAAGAAAACAATAAAACCCATATCCTACAATTCTTTCTAACATTTGATCAATAAATGGCAAAGGAAAGTGATCTTTTCTAGTGGCATCATTAAGACGTCTATAATCTATACAGACTCTCCATTCTGTGACGGTCCTGGTAGGTATTAGTTCATTATTTTTATCTTTTATCACTGTCATACCTCTTTTTTTGGTACTACCAAAACAGGACTTACCCAAGGGCTGTCTGAAATAGGGTAAATAATACCTGCCGCCAAAAGCTTTACAATCTTCTTTTTTACCACTTCTTGCATTGCTGGGTTTAATCTCCTTTGGGTTGGACTATCGGTTTGTAGCTATCCTCCATGAGGATTCTATGCGTACAAATTGCAGGATTGATCCTTTTGATATCTTCTACAGTCCATCCCAAGGCTCTTTTGTGTGCTTTCAACGCTTCAATCAATCTTTCTTCCTGTTATGTTGTTAGAGAAGATGAAATCATTATAGGGAATAACTCATGCTCAAGATAGACATATTTCAAATGAGAAGGGAGAGTTTTGAGTTCAATTTTTGGTTGAACTTCTTCTAATTGCATGTCCCCTTCCTCATAATCCTTTTCCAATAATTTTGCATCATTTTTTATACTCGGATATTCATCCTGTGTGGTGCCAGATTTGGCCAAACATCTTTCCATTGAGTCAGAAATTAATTGATCATCTTTGAATTCATCTATAAGATTATTAATCATGTCAATTGAAAAGCATGAAGATGATGTATCATCTTCTGAGAATCTTAGTATCTTTTGCATGTCAAAAATAACTCTCTCTTCATCAACTCTTAAAATTAGTTGTCCTTTATGGACATCTATGATTGCCCTGCCTATTGCAAGAAATGGTCTACCCAAAATAATTGGTTCATAAGCAATTTCCTTCATTTCAAGTACTATGCAATCTACAGGAAAAATAAATTTATCTACTCTTACAAGCACATTTTCAATTATTCCCTTTGGTCTCTTAGTACTTTGATCAGCAAATTGAAGTGAAACAATTGTGTCTTTCATTTCACCAATATCTAATTTTTTAAAAATAGAAAATGGCATTAAATTTATTGAAGCTCCAGAATCACAAAGTGCCTTTTCAATGTATACTCCTCCCAGAGTACATGGAATGGTAAAACTACCTGGGTCGCCGAGTTTTTGTGGTCGCTTATTTTGAAGTATAGCACTGCATTTTTCAGTAAGCATTACCACAGAAACTTCTTCCAATTTCCTTTTGCTTGATAAAATTTCTTTTAGAAATTTGGCATATGAAGGCATTTGCAATAAAGCATCAGTAAAAGGAATGTTAATGTAAATTTGTTTTAAAATCTCCAAAAACTTTGCAAATTGATTATCAAGACTTTCTCTTTTCATCTTTTGTGGGAAAGGAATTGTAACAGGGAAAGAAGTAAAAAATTTAGTATTTTTTTCTTCTTTTTTCTTGGCTTCTTTCTCTTCTGATGGTTGAGAGGATATCTCAATATTTTCTCCCTTATCTACCTGTTGTTCTGAATGATTCTTTTCTTGTCTGTTTACATAGGGTTCATCAAGAGTCTTACCTGACCGTAAGGCAATGGCCTTAAGGTGTTCTTTTGGATTTTTCTCTGTATTGCTTGGTAAAGGACCTTGAATCTTTTCAGACACAAGAGTTGCCATTTGGCTTAATTGAATTTCAAGATTTTTTAGAGCTGAATTTTGACTTTCCATTTTTTCATCAGTAACCTTAATGTACTTGTACAAAAGGTCATCAAGACTTGGATGGCCTTGTTGAGGCCTTTGTTGATATGGAGTTGCTTGCTGATAAGGCCTGAAATTTTGACCTGTTCCTGTTGGACTCTATACCTGTTGCTTTTGGTAATTTTTAGAGTTTTCAGCACCATTTGCATTGCTCCATTGAAATTCCGGATGTCTTTATGCTAATGGACTTCCAAAAGGGCATGGCTTGTATCTGATGATATTGACCTATTCATCATTTTGATTGGTTGCTTGACATTCGTGGTTTAGATGGTTTCCTCCACACAAGTCACAAGCCTCAGACTGGCTTGGTTGTTGTGTATTTACCTGAAAAGATTCAAATTTTTATGCCAAAGAAACAATCTGTTGTGTTAGTGTATTTAAAGCATCCACCTGATTTACTGTAGCAGATTTCTTAATGATTACACGCTCAGATGGCCACTATATGGAATTTTCAGAAATTTCATTAAGCAATTGCAATGCTTCTTCTATGGTTTTTCCCATTACGGAACCTCCTACAGCTGCATCTATTACATTTCTAGAAGATGGTTTCAAACCATGATAAAAAAATATACAACTGCATATGTTCAGGAATGTCATGATGTGGACATTTCCTTAACATTGTTTTCAATCTTTCCCAAGCTTGATAAACTGACTCAGTGTCAGCCTGCAAGAAGTTAGATATATCCTGTCTTAACTTTGTTTTTTTAGCAGGGAAAAAATATTTATTTAAAAATTTCTGAGTCATTTGGTTCCATGTGGTAATAGACCCTTGTGGCAAACTTCGTAACCAAGTTTTGGCCTCTCCTTTTAAAGAAAAAGGAAATAGACTTAACTTAATTTCTTCAGGAGGTACTCCATTATACTATGTAGTTTCAATGAATTCTAAAAAGTCAATTAATTGACTATGTGGATCTTCACATAGATCACCAGTGAAAATGTAAGATTGTTGAATTGTTTGAATCAGGCTTGTCCTGATTTCAAAGTTATTGGCTGCTACTGGAGGTTTTCTAACACTAGATTCACAGTTAAAGCGATCAGGTCTAGCATAATCCCTTAGGATTCTATTTACAAGTCTTGGTGCCACTTCATCAAACTGCACCTCTACATGAGCTGGTGGTGGAATTTGTAGTGGATTGTTATCATCTTCTAATTGGTGCTCCATTCTGTTACAAGTTATGTTTTGAGACGATATTTGTCCTTTCCTGCACAATCGTAAAGTTTTTTCAATTTCAGGATCGTAATTGGCCACCTCTTTTGTAGAAGAGCGGGTCATAAACTATCTGAAATTAAAGTAAAATAAAGACAATTCCTAAAATAGTAATAGATAGTTTTAAAAATGAATTAAAAAAAATTAGTACGGTAATATTATAGTTAACTAAAACAGTAAGTTGTAACTAACCATCAAAAGAAATAATATAATACTAATTATATTATATGAAAAATAAATCAATAATAAATCAAGTATGTTGAAGGATTAAAGTACTATCAATTAAAAAAAAGTTGAATAAAATATTATTTTATAAAGATATAGTAAAAGTAATAGTTATAATAGTAATATAAAATAGTACAAAGGATACTTTTAGAACTAGAATAGTAAAAACAAGTACTTACAATTATAACAATAATAAAAATAATAAAATATACTTAAAAATGAAAAATAAAAACAATGAGATTGTGGCACAAAACTAATATATTATACTATTATATAGATGTTAGTACTAACAATAATAATATAATAATAAAATATAAAATAAAGTGGGTTGAAGTACTAATTACTAATTATGACGGATTTTTTTTCTCTTTTTTTTATATGCTTTTTTTTTTACAATATAGAATTGCTCCTAATAATAGTACAATTATGATAGTTATATGTAGGAGATAACATTTTGAAGGAAAAATTATTAATAATAATAAATTCTCAAATTAGTAATAAAATATTTAATCTGAAGTAGATGTGTGCCAATCCCCGGCAACTGCGCCAAAAATTTGACGAAGCTTATGTGTATAGGATTTTTTGCTCGTACTCTGTCAAATTCTAGTATAGTTTATGATATCGTCCTACAGAGATTGGACAATCTAAGCTATAGACTTGTAATATTTTGACTACTATTTGAGAGAACCAAATTCATAAAAGGTTTGTTTGAAGTTATAAATTAAGACAAATTTCTTCTGAAAAGCTTATATTTAAAAAGAGTTGGGAATTGTTGAATTCACTTGATATATCATTACAATAAAATCTCAGGTTCATACGTATTTCTCTAAAGAATAATTGCTTATTGATAATACAATGTAATGACCCGACCAGTCGTTTTGATCTCTAGCGCGTTGTTCAGCAGTTGGAAGTCATGAACAGCTTCATTTCAGGTATATTGACTTGTGCATATGGTCAGAGTTGAATTTTGGGAAATTCGGAGTCAAATTGGAAAGAACATTTTCATTGCGGCAGCCTTTAGTTGAAGAAAATGGCTAAGATTGAAATTTTGAGTAAACGACATCGGAATCGGGATCTGAAAGTTCCAGTAGGTTTGTATGACGATTTCGGACTTGGGCATATGTCCGGATTTGATTTTGGACGAACCATGAGCATTTCGGCGTATATTGTGGAAGTTAGTATTTTAGAAGAATTTCATAAATTTGGGTTGGAAGGCATTTCAGTGTTATAGATGTCCGTTTGGGATTTCGAGTTTAGGAATAGCTCCGTATGGTGATTCTGGAGTTGGGAGCGCGATCGGAAGTGAATTCTGATGTCCGGAGGTCATTTTGAAGTCATTTAGCTAAATATAGAAATTTGAAGGTTTTGAGAAAATTCGACCGGAAGTGAAAATTTTGATATCAAGGTCGGAATGCGATTCCGAAAGTTGGCGCAAGTCCGTAATGTCGAATGCGACTTGTGTGCAAAATTTGAAGTCATTCCGAAATGATTTTGGTAATGTTTGAGACACTTAGTCTCTTTTAAGGAAGCTTAAGATGGAGAAGTCAACCGGATATTGACTTATATGTTAAAGGGCTCGAAATGTGAATTTTATGATTCGGATAGCTTCTTTAGGTGATTTGGGACTTCGGAGTGTGTCCGGAATATTTTTGTGATGACCAGTGTAGAATTCAGCTTGAATTGGCAAAGTTACTATTTTGGCGAATTCCGATTGATAGGTGAGATTTCGATCCGAGGGTCGGAATGGAACTCTGAGAGTTGTTGTAGCCACGTTATGTCATTTTGGACTTGTCTACAAAATTTGAGGTCATTCGGACGTGGTTTGATTGGGTTTTTGATCGAAAATGGAATTTGGAAGTTTTTGAGATTCATAGGCTTGAATCCGATGATGATTTGATGTTTTGATGCTATTTTGGATGTTCCGAAAGCTGGGACAATTTTGAATGATATTATGGGACATGTTTATATAATTGGTTAAGGTCCCGAGGGTTTCGGGTGGATTTTTAAAGGTTAACGGAATGGAATTTGGACCCAAAGTGAAAAGAAAAAGCTGCTGCAATTTCTGCTGCTAAGCTGTCTTTGGACAACAAATGTGCTGTCGTGGAGCGTACTTCGGAGGCCTATATCGCTTGATATACAAAGAATTTTGAGATCATTGAAAAACAAAAGTTGTAGCACTTCGTGTCTAATTTCCAGAAAGCTAAAGAAATCGTAATTTGGACATCTGTAGAGAAAGTTATGATCGTTTCAAGATGACTGGTGGAGCAGTTTCTCCAGAATTTTCTGATTTCATGGAGCTGACTTTAGAAGCTCATATCTCGGGATACATAAAGAGTTATATGGTGTACAAAGATCTTCGAGTCTAGTTTCTAAATCGTCAAACCGTTTGTCATTTGGATATTTATACAACACGTTATGGGTGTTTAAACAGAAGGTGTCCGACAAGGGAAAGTTTTAATAGGATGTACAACTTGTATAACACAAGTGCAAGGTACAACGCGACGAAGGACGGACAGATTCTTTAAACACGGATTTGGCTTATTTCTTTCATTTCTTTCATTTGGCTTGGATGATTTTGGAAAGAATTTCAAGGGGGATTTCATCAAGCATCAAAGGTGAATTGTTTCTACTTATCTCCAAGTTAAATATAAGATTATATGTGAATTAGAACATGAAAATCAGCAGAAAAGTGGGGTTTTATGGCTTGTGATTTTGAGATGTTCTAGGGTCGATTTGAAGGGTCAAACGAGCTTCGATTTTTGTGTTCTTTATATGTACGGACTCGTGAGAGGACGAAAAACATTTTGGTATAAAAATTTCTGAGTTTCCAAATGCGGGCCCGGGGCTCGGATTTTGTCAAATTCGTGAATTTTGATATTTTTCGATTTCTTTCGATTGGGTATTGTCTCTTTAGTATAATGAAACATATTCGTTGTGATTTTGGGCAGATTCGTCGTGCGAGGAAGCCAATTCGATAGGCAAGGGCATAGCAAGCTAGACTTTTGGCCGTCTAGAGGTGAGTAATGATTTTAAATGATGTCCTGAGGGTTTGAAACTCCGGATTTGCACAACGTAGTGCTATGTTGAGATGAAACACGCGCTGTATGACGAGCGCGAGGTCACTTACTATTGGGGATTTGCGACTTGGTCCATCCCGGTTGATATTTTACCGCGTATTTGATAAAGACTTGTTATTTTTCATCATGACTTTGGGTTATTGCCATGCTTGGGCTTCATGCCGACTATTTGAAATCCTTTGCGAAATTCCATCACTGTTTTTCTCACTAATTGAAATATTATTTGAACTCAGTCCAACTGAATTATACTGTTTCATGAACTCAGCTACATTTATACTCAACTTGAGGTTTAAATGATATTTCTAAATGTTGTTTGAGCTGAGCACCATTGGTTTACTGATGCCCAAGGGGCTTATGATTATTTTCTGGACTAATTGAGGCCGAGGCCCATATGTGAGGATATGTTGAGTGATGTGAGGAGGCTTCCAGGCCTCAAGTGTTATGTGAGGAGGCTTTCAGGCCTCGAGTGTGATGTGAGAAGGCTTTAAGGCCTTATGTTAATGTGACAGGCTTTAAGGCCTTATGATATAGCGCTTGGGCTGTAGAAGCCCCTCCGGAGTCTGCACACCCACAGTGAGCGCGGGTACCCAGGTGAGTTGGGAGTGAGTCCGAGAGGCTGATGTTGTACTTTGTGAGTTGGGAGTCCCGCGGGGCTGACACTGTACTGAGAGTTTAATATTGAGACCGAGGGGCAGGTTTCTGATTATTTCTTACTTGTTGAAATTATTTGCCTTCACCGTTTTAAAGGGGATTTATCTGATATTTCACCGCTTTATTGCATAATTGATTTTACTGCTTGAGATAGCGTTATTTGTGCCTTCATTAGATTTCATGCTTTCAGTGATTATTTATTTTCATTGCTCACTGGGTCGGAATACTCACATTACTCCCTGCACCATGTGTGCAGATACAGGCAGAGCTGAGTTCGCTCATGAGCGCTGATTCTTTCCAGACCAGGCGGTGACTAGGAGTAATGAGGTAACTGTTGACATCCGCAGCCCCGTTTTCTCCCTTATCTTCTGTTATTTATGATATATTCAGACTTTGTTCCTAATTTTAGACCTTGTAGAATTTTAGTAAACTCTGTAGTAGCTCATGACTGGTGAAACCCCGATTTCGGGTTGAGTCGGGATGGTTTCCATGTTTTTATCATGTTTATTCCGCACTTGTAATTATATTATCTGTGATTCAGACTTATTCATGCTGAGTAACTGTTAAAAGAGGTATTGATGTTCTGTTGGCTGGCCTTGTCTTCGCGAGAGGTGCCATCACGACCAGGTTTTGGGAATTGGGTCATGAAAGTTGGTATCAGAGCCTAGGTTACTAGGTCTCGCGAGTCATGAGCAGGTTTAGTAGAGTCTCGTGGATCGGTACAAAGACGTCTGTATTTATCCTCGAGAGGCTGCAGAACCTTTAGGAAAAACTTCATATTCTTGAAATTCTTATCCTGCATCATTGATTCAACTTGAAAAGTAACTCTTACAATTCCTTCCACGTGAACGTATACGCGAACGAGCGCTCAGTATTAAGATGTGCCTTGATGGCTTGTAAATCCCCGATCGAGGGGTGAGACGTGATCTTTATGAGTGGATGTTGGGCAAGTCTTAAGGACTTGAGGCCGGGTCTTTGCCTATGGCAAGAGCACCGAGGTGTTGATTGGGCGAGCAAGTGTTTTGAACTTATATGTCCGGTATTGTCCCTATTAGTGGGAATGATGGTTGGATAGCTAAGTGAGGAGTATGTTAGTACTGAAAGATGTATCTATATGACTTGGAAGTGACAAGGAAGGTCTACTAGATGATAGATGAACTATTGAGTGTATGATTTCCATTGTGATAGGATGTGTAGCCCCAAGTTATGGGCACGTGAAGAATCTTTTCATGTCTCCTGTTTGGAGTGAAGTAAATTTCATTTTACGGTATGAGTTTAGACTCAGGAAGACTAAGTGATTGTGTAATGTGTATGACGGTTGAAGGTATACAAAAATGTTAATTGGAGGCAAAGCAGGTGGGTTATCTCATGCGGAATAATCTACGTAGGTGTGTTCCTTAAAATGTTGAGTACAGAGTTTGTTTTCTACTAACAGGGTGTATGTGTTGATATTTGAATTTGACTCTAATTGAGAAAGTTGAGTTGATTGTCACGAGAATGAAGGTGATCTTAGTAGTGGAATTGAGGTATTTTAAGGTCTGTGTTACCTAAGCTTGTGAATTTTTTTTGTTGAACTAGTTGTAGTAATATGGCAGTATTCTTGAGTTTGATGACCTGTGCGGCGTGGTTGAATTAGAGGAATTTAGTTCTGATAGCTTGATTAGGAGAAAATGAATTTCCAAGTGTTCTTGATGCTTTCTACCATGGTTTAAACCAGATACTTTCTACCGGTATGGGGAACGTGTTGTGTATGATGAGTTCCTGTATATTTCTTCATTATTGATGGGGTACGAAGGTTTTGGAGCGAGGTTCTGTTTAATGTGGGGTTTCCTATTGGTACTTGGTTGGTTTGAGTGGTTATGGTGATCGAGAATGGTGTTGCGAGTATACGAGTTGTGTAGTATGTTATGCGATTATATCTAGGGTTATTATTATGGCTTGACACTGTTTTTTCGGACTTATACAGTGTGTGTATGTGAGATTCGGGTCTTGAAAAGAATTCCGCATGTTAGAAATTAGGCTCCAAGGATTTTGAGGTAAGGTTAAAGTAATGTTTATTATTCCCTACAATGGGTTTAATGTGTTTCGGAATAATTGATTCCAATTTTTTTATGAATTATATTCCCTACCGGTATGAGGGTTTGTTATGTGCTATGAAAAAAAAATGTTTACAAAATTTATTGAGAAGAAGAAAGAAAGGAAATTGAAAACTGCAGTTAGCACAATGTGAAATATTTAAACCGGGCTGCAAGCCGCGGTGGAGGTTATGTAAGGACGAGGTCCTTGTGGTAAATATTTATGAGTTTAAAGTTTCCATTTATAAAGTTTAATTCGTACGATAGAATTAAAAGGGAGTCATGCCAGTTAGGTTGATTTGATAATTCTTGTATATTTTATGTTCATATTCAGTCATTTTTGTACTATAAATATTGAGTTTTAGCTTATGAGATGAGTTCCTAGGTGGCGTTAAATGTGACTCATTAATCCGAGTAAGTAATAATGATGTCTTCATGCCTCACATTATGTTGTCGGTATTGTGAAAATTTGAAATGAGGTGGTGGTTAATATGAGATTTATTGATAATGATGAAATTATTTATGAACAACTATTAAGACCAAGAATGTGGTTATGATCATACAAATGATGCGTTTCATGTCAAGATATCATTGTGATAATGTCGGGCATGTAGTGTGGAGATTTGTGTTACTGATATACTTGTGGACATATTGTTAGGAGTTGTTTTGGTGTTACTCTGACAGGTGAATAGGCCCTATTAAAAGGGAGACTCTGCCAAAATTTTTGAAAAATCTGGGAGTTAGTCAAATTTTGGGGACTTAAGAAAGTTGAAATGTTGGAAGAATATCTAAGATCTATATGAAGTCGTTCGGTTCATTTGGTTGTGGATTGTGGGGTGATGTCCCAGCTATGGTGGTAGTTCTTGCGTGTTATGAGAAGAAATGACTTATTACGGGTCTAGGAAAGGCTATCAGCATAGTTCAGTGCGAGCAGAATCGATCTGAAGTGGGTAAATGGATTTAAATAGGATTATGGGCTTCATGTGAGTCAGATATGTTCATTTCAGTATAGGGCTCCTCAAGGAGGGGTGTTGGAATATCATATGTTGTTCCGTATTCGTCAATTCATGTAATATTATGATTCTGCCATGTGTGTTGTGAAACGGCTTGATAAATTCCTATTCTCTGGGGAAAAGTCCATATAAGTTGTGTGAGTTGAGCAGTCCATTCCTGAATCATTTCCTTATGTATCTTGTTCGCGTTATGGCCTCTTGGCGCATTTTTGCATCATGTGAGACCGTTGGTCATTGTCTGCGGTGATTGGTTGTCTGAGCAGCTCGTATTAGGTGAGGCGAGACTATTGGTATCGGGACCATTGCAGTGGGATTATGTGAGGTATATTACAGGGTAGTTACCAGTATTTGGGTAGTAATAAGATGATGATTTTAGTCAAAAAGGAGAGAATTAATGTTGGGTTAACTCTGCAATTGGTTAGAAATTTCTGTACATCTCTCCGCTGTGGTTGTATCGTCAGCATTATAATAGAATGTATATGTATATCATCGTATGCATTGGGAGCATCAGAGTCGTGGAATTTTGGCTATTAACGTTCATGGAGTGTCATAGTGGATAGATGGTGAATTATGCGATGCATGGTTCTAATTCAACAAAGGTACACAGTCGTGTTCTAGTACCTCGTGTGGCAGTTGATACAGTGTTTATATACAGGGAACAGGTCTGGCAGAGAATTTCAAGTGTTGGAATTGGGTTCTGAGCTTATTGTATGGATAAAAGAGGATATCTGCAGATTTAATAAAACTAATGTGTCCATATGAGTTGTGGTAGCACGGGCAGGTGCACGAGGTGTTAAACAGTGATTTCAGATAACTTAAGAGCAGTTCTTGGAACATTCGAGTACGAACGTCTATTTAAGTGGGGGAGAATGTAACGACCCGACCGGTCATTTTGAGCTCTAGCGCATCGTTCAGCAGTTGGAAGTCATGAACAGCTTCATTTCAGGTATATTAACTTGTGCGTATGGTCAGAGTTGAATTTCGGCAAATTCGGAGTCAAATTGGAAAGAAAATTTTCATTGCGACAGCCTTATGTTGAAGAAAATGGCTAAGATTGGAATTTTGAGTAAACGACCTCAGAATCGGGATCTGAATGTTCCAGCAGGTTCGTATGATGATTTCGGACATGGGCGTATGTCCAGATTTGGTTTTGGATAACCCGTGATCATTTCAGCGTATATTGTGGAAGTTAGTATTTTAGAAGAATTTCATAAATTTGGGTTGGAAGGAATTTCAGTGGTATAGATGTCCGTTTGGGATTCCGAGTTTGGGAATAGCTCCGTATGGTGATTCTGGAGTCGGGAGCGTAATCGGAAGTGAATTCGGATGTCCGGAGGTCAATTTGAAGTCATTTGGCTAAATATAGAAATTTGAAGGTTTTGAGAAAATTCGACCGGAAGTGAAAATTTTGATATCGGGGTCGGAATGCGATTCCGAAGGTTGGCGCAAGTCCGTAATGTCGAATGCGACTTGTGTGTAAAATTTGAAGTCATTCCGGAATGATTTCGGTAAGGTTTGAGACACTTAGTCTCTTTTAAGGAAGCTTAAGTTGGAAAAGTCAACCGGATATTGACTTATGTGTTAAAGTGCTCGAAATGTGAATTTTATGATTCGGATAGCTTCGTTAGGTAATTTGGGACTTAGGAGTGTGTCCGGAATATTTTTGTGATGAACAGTGTAGAATTAAGCTTGAATTCACAAAGTTAGTATTTTGGCGAATTCCGGTTGATAGGTGAGATTTTGATCCGAGGGTCGGAATAGAATTCTGAGATTTGTTGTAGCTTCGTTATGTCATTTTGGACTTGTCTGCAAAATTTGAGGCCATTCGGACGTGGTTTGGTTGGGTTTTTGATCGAAAATGGAATTTGGAAGTTCTTGAGATTCATAGGCTTGAATTCAATGATGATTTGATGTTTTGATGCTATTTTGGGTGTTCTGAAGGTTGGGACAAGTTTGAATGATATTATGGGACATGTTGATATAATTGGTTAAGGTCCTGAGGGTCTCGGATGGATTTCGGAAGGGTAACGGAATGGAATTGTGACCCAAAGAGAAAAGAAAAAGTTGTTGCAATTTCTGCTGCTAAGCTGTGTTTGGACAGCAAATGTGCAGTCGTGGAGCATATTTCGGAAGCCTATATCTTTTGATATACAAGGAAATTTGAGATGATTCAAAAATGACAATTGTAGCACTTGGTGTCTAGTTTCCAGAAAGCTAAAGAAATCGTAATTTGGACATCTGTAGAGAAAGTTATGATTGGTTCAAGATGACTGGTGGAGCAGTTTCTCCAGAATTTTCTGATTTCATGGAGCCGACTTTACAAGCTCATATCTCGGGATATATAAAGAGTTATATGGTGTACAAAGATCTTCGAGTCTAGTTTCTAAATCGTCAAACCGTTTGTCATTTGGATATTTATACAACACGTAATGGGTGTTTAAACAGAAGGTGTCCGACAAGGGAAAATTTTAATGGGATGTACAACTTGTATAGCACAACTGGAGGTACAACGCGGCGAAGCACAGGCAGATTCTTTAAACACGGATTTGGCTTATTTCTTTCATTTCTTTCCTTTGACTTGGATGATTTTGGAGAGAATTTCAAGGGGGATTTCATCAAGCATCAAAGGTGAGTTGTTTCTACTTATTTTCAAGTTAAATACAAGATTATATGTAAATTAAAACATGAAAATCAGTAGAAAAATGGGGTTTTAGGGCTTGTGATTTTGAGATTTTCTAGGGTCGATTTGAAGGGCTAAACGAGCTCCGATTTTTGTGTTCTTTATATGTACGTACTCGTGAGAGGACGAAGAACATTTTGGTATAAAAATTTCGGAGTTTCGAGACGCGGGCCCATGGCTCGGATTATGCCAAATTCGTGAATTTTGATATTTTTCGATTTCTTTCGATTGGGTATTGTCTCTTTAGTATAATGCAAAATATTCGTTGTGATTTTGGGCAAATTCGTCGCGCGAGGAAGCCAATTTGAGAGGCAAGGGCATAGCGAGCTAGACTTTTGACCGTCTAGAGGTGAGTAATGATTTTAAATGATGTCCTGAGGGTTTGAAACCCCAAATTTACACAACGTAGTGCTATATTGAGATGAAACACGCACTGTATGACTAGCGCAAGGTCACTTACTATTGGGGATTTGCGACTTGTTCTATCCCGGTTGATATTTTACCACGTATTTGATAAAGACTTGTTGTTTTTCACCATTACTTGGGCTTATTGCCATGCTTGAACTTCATGCCGACTATTTGAAATCCTTTGCGAATTTTCATCACTGTTTTCCTCACTAATTGAAATATTATTTGAACTCAGTCCAACTGAATTATACTATTTCATGAACTCGGCTACATTTATACTCAACTTGAGGTTTAAATGATATTTCTAATGTTGTTTGAGCTGAGCACCAGTTGGGAGTGAGCTCGCGGGGCTGATACTGTACTGAGAGTTTGATATTGAGCCCGAGGGGCAGGTTTCTGATTATTTCTTACTTGTTGAAATTATTTTCCTTCACCGTTTTAAAAGGGATTTATCTGATACTTCACGGCTTTATTGCGTAATTAATTTTATTGCTTGAGATAGCATTATTTGTGCCTTCATGAGATTTCATGCTTTCAGTCATTATTTATTTTTATTACTCATTGGGTCGGAGTACTCACATTACTCTCTGCATCATGTGTGTAGATACAGGTAGAGCTGAGTTCGCTCCTGAGCGCTGATTCTTTCCAGACCAGGCGGTGACTAGGAGTAACGAGGTAGCTGTTAACGTCCGCATCCCCGTTTTCTCCCTTATCTTCTGTTATTTATGATATATTCAGACTTTGTTCCTAATTTCAGACCTTGTAGAATTTTATTAAACTCTATGGTAGCTCATGACTGGTGATACCCCGATTTCGGGCTGAGTCGGGATGGTTTCCCTATTTTTATCATGTTTATTCCGCACTTATGATTATATTATCTGTGATTCAGACTTATTCATGCTGAGTAACTGTTAAAAGAGGTATTGATGTTATGTTGGTTGGCCTTGTCTTCACGAGAGGCGCCATCACGATTAGGTATTGGGAATTGGGTCGTGAAATACAATTATATTTTTACACTAAGAAATAAATAAATGAATAACACTCCGCGAGGTTATGTAAATTAATTGATTTAAAACTAGTGACGATTAAACTGAAATATCTTGCCTGAATCGTGCTCAAGCATAGTAAAAACTTCGTGAGAATATTTTTACTAGAAAATTAATAATCTTGCCTTCAACAATTCCTCCGTGAGAATTAAAACTGAGGAAAGCAAGATTATAGACTTGAAATAATAATCTTATTAACAATTACTTTCACTCTAATATTCTATTCATCAGTTATTATATATTAATTTTGCTCCGTGAACATTACAAAATTCATATAAGAATAACTTAGATATAAAATATGTAGATGTGATAATAATGATTCAAAAATCATCATTCCGTCACAATATGAAATGTATATAGAGTTTCAGGTCAAGAATGTATTGAAACTTAGATAGTATTATAATTATATCAAGCTTCATCAACTATCCCAACAAAAAGAAATTACTCCAATATGAAGTAAGAAAAGCTAAAAAATACTTTCAAAAGACTAACAATATTTTTACTACAAAGAGAAAGATTAGAGGACGAGGCCAAGATTACTCTTCTCTTTTTCTTTAGTAACTAAGAAAAAACTAGATAGAAAATTGGATAGAAAGTGGGATGATTTTTCATCTACTAACATATGGCTATTTATAGGAAAATTCCTACAAGGCCTTAGTAAGAAATTACAATATAATTCTAATATATCATATGGCCTTGATGAGAAATTGATATGGCAATTTGTCTTGAAATTTTGGTGAGAATTTTCCATAACTTTATATTTCTTGACTTTGTCTAGTCTTAGATGAAATTGTCACGAATGTATCCTTCTTCCTTGAACTGTAGGTTCTTTCTATTTCTCTTTTTTCATGTATTCTTTTTCCTGCAAGAATTGTTAGAAATGTGCGAGAATAGGACATAAATTGATCATGTTTTATATCTAAAATATTATATTTCTTTATTAAAATATAAGAATAATTTATATCTATCATTAAGTTACATAATTATTAAAAGAAAATATGATGAATTGAAAAACTATTTGAAAAGCTTGTAATTAGAAACTTGGACCAACTTTGTTTGTTGGATTTAAAATGGCCAATTCTATTATTTTTGGCATTAAGCTACCTTACTATTAAAGACAAATGCCCCTACTAGAATGCTTAACCTCATAATGGGTCTGGCTGAATTTGAGGTTTTTTTGGTCAACAGACAAAATTATATTAATTTTAACGGTAATATTACAAGGAGCTTGTTTCAATACATTACAAAAAGTGTAATAAAAAAGGTGATCGTTG
>MU694756.1:0-14017 GCA_026770625.1 Nicotiana glauca | reverse complement strand
CTAAGTGTGTACGGTAAAATGGGGGGGGGGGGGGATTTCCCCATTATTGGGTTGCCCCGAACAACAGGCCAGATTTCCCGCTTTGGAAGATCACCTCGTAGCCTCGAGGATACCAAGATGCACTCGGGTCTCCTTCCCCGGGGCTCATCGACACCCGGCCTGAAGAGAGTATCGGTTGAGGTTAGAGTAAAATGGGGAGTTCCCAAGACACACAACTAAGTCCGACAAAGCCTAGCTGGTCTACTCTGAACCCGGATCAGGGTGTCACATCTAGCTGTCCCATATCCATGTCTTTACAATTAATGTATGGCGTACCATATAAGGTTTCTCCCTCTATATAAAGGGGATCTTTACTATTTTATAGGGAAATTGATGTTGCTCCAACTATTCTACACGAAATATATGATAACTCTCTCTCTCTCTGTTTTCTCTCTAACACTCTCTTTTGATATTGTTGCTCTTATTTACTATCTTCGTACTTGTTCTTCATCTATTGCTTATTATTGGCAATAAAGAGCCTTTTTTTATTATTTCATGACTGCTAACCTTTCCTTGACTGCCCCCAATAGCTCGAGCCTGAGCTCAAGAATCGACCTCGAGAACCCAAATCGACTAGCTTGAGGCCCTGAACGACAGACTTATCAGTTCGATTATTACTTTGTTTTAGCTCACGTTTCGCCCTTAAACTTCACACACGTAGCATCAACTACTTCACAACTAGCATAAAAATAGATCACGTATTTTTAAAGTCCCATAAACAAATTTAATTGTTATTACCATTTTCACAGTAAACACTAAGCAATTGATTAAATTCATCTATGAGGTCCTTTTCTAGATGAGGGCAGTACCGTCAACCCTATATCAGATGATAAAATTTCCCACAAAGGAAGGCATAACGACCATATATGGATAACAATGGGCGGCAAAAGAAATGTTGGCGATTTACCACGAGGTGACGACCCCTACACACCTGATTTTGGATGAGCCTAGGAATGTGCAGGCCCCCGACGACGACGAAGAAGATTTCTCCACCCATCGAACCTTCGTCACCCTCGAAGAATCGGGCACAACCAAGTCAATAGTCAAATAACTGGAGCAGACCATTTTGTTCGAACACCTCCCGGACCGTAAGGTATATTTGGGAACAGGGCTAACCCCCAAACTCAGGAAATGGTTCATTCAATTTCTTATTAACAATATCGACTCTTTCACTTGGTCCCACTTAGATATGATAGGAATTCCGCCAGAAATAACCTCCCACAGATGAGCGTTGATCCCACGTTTAAACCCGTAAAGTAGAAGAGAAGACCACAGTATGTGGTAAAATATGTTTTCATCAAATAAGAGGTAACACAACTTTTTAAAGTAGGACCCATTAGAGAGGTAAAGCACCGGAATGGCTAGCCAATGTAGTAGTGGTACCTAAAAAGAGAAACAAGCTAAGAATGTGCGTAGATTATAAAGACTTGAGTAAGGCATATCCCAAAGATTTCTTCCCACTGCCTAACATCGATCGTCTAATCGACACTACGGCCGGCCACAAGACCCTCACCTTTCTTGATGCCTAGTCGGGGTATAATCAAATCCAGATGAACCCCGAAGACAGGGAGAAAACCTCGTTCATCATGAAGTATGGTACCTATTGCTACAACGTAATGCCTTTTGGGCTAAAAATGCGGGAGCAATGTACTAGGGCCTAGTTAATAAAAATTTTGAGCATCAAGTGGGAAAATCAATGGAAGTATATATTGATGATATGCTAGTTAAGTCCCTGCACGCAGAGGACTATTTGACTCATTTCCAGGAAACTTTCGACATCCTTAGAAGTTACAACATGAAGCTCAACCCCGAGAAGTGTGCCTTCGGAGTGGGTTCGGAAAAATTTCCTGGGCTTCATGGTATCAAATAGGGGGATCAAGATTAACCCCGACAAAATTAAGGCCATCGAAGAAATCACGATAGTGAACAATGTAAAGATCGTGCAACGACTAACAGGGCGAATAGCAGCCCTGGGCAGATTCATATCAAGGTCGTCAGGCAAGAAACATCATTTCTTCTCTTTGCTTAAAAGAAAGAACAACTTTGAATGGAATGCACAATTCCAAATGCCTTAGAGGAGCTAAAACAATATCTAACTAGTCTACCTTAGTTGCACACTCCAAACAAGGATGAAACACTTTATCTGTACCTGGCCGTGTCTGAAATAGCTATAAGCGGCGTACTGGTTCGAGAGGAGCAGGGTACAAAATTCCCTATTTTATTATGTAAGTCGGACCCTAGAGGATGCCAAAACTAGGTATTCCCATTTAGAAAAATTGGCTCTCGCTGTAATAAGCACTTCGTGAAAACTGAAGCCCTATTTTCAATGCCATCGTTTCTGTGTTCTGTCGACGTACCCCTTCGGAGCATACTGCATAAACCGGAGCTATCGGGTCGATTGGCCAAACGGGCCATCGAACTCAGGGGGTATGATATCGATTATCAACTTTGAATGGACATAAAGTCCCAAATTCTGGCGGACTTCGTGGCCAATTTCGTGCCCTCCCTCATAACCGAGGTGGATAAGGAACTTTTATTAAAATCAGGCACGTCTTTTGGGGTATGGACCCTATTCACAGATGGTGCCACAAACATAAGAGGATCTGGGCTCGGTATAGTCCTGAAGCCACCCGTTAGCAGCGTAATCAGACAATCTATAAAAATTGCAAAATTGACTAATAATGAAGCAAAGTACGAGGCTATGATTGCAGGTTTAGAACTTGCTAAAAGATTGGAAGCCGAGACCGTAGAGGCAAGATGTGATTCACTCCTGGTAGTAAGCCAGGTGAATGGGAGCTATGAAGCTCGAGAAGACAAAATGCAGAGAAATTTTGACAAAATCCAAGTCGCACTACGTCGTTTAAAGGAGTGGAGCTTAGTCCATGTACCTCGAGAGCAGAACAGTGAGGCTGACACCCTCGCAAATCTGGAATCTTCTGTTGAAGAAGAGGACTTACTCCCAGGGGCTGTTGTTCAGTTATCTAAATCGGTGGCCTAGGAGGGTCACGCTGAGATTAATTCAACCAGCCTAATATAGGATTGGAGGAATAAATATATTGATTATATTATGGAGGGGAAGTTTCCCGCAGACCCAAAGCAGCCCGATTCTCGCTCGATGAAAACGAGACTCTGTATAGGAGAACTTTCGACGGCCCCCTAGCAGTATGTCTAGGTCCAGGTGACACAGATTATATGCTCTGAGAAATTCACGAGGGCACTTGCAAAAACCATTCTGACGCTGACTCCTTAGTCCTGAAGGTGATCAGAACAAGCTACTATTGGGACAACTTGGATAAAGACACCAAAGAATTCTTTCGAAAATGTGACAAATGGCAGAAATTTGCTCCTCTGATCCACCAGCCCGGTGAGGAACTACATTCGGTCTTATCACCATGGCCATTCATGAAATGGGTAATGGACATCGTCAGCCCCTACCCACGGCACCGTGTAAATCTAAATTCATTTAATTTATGACTGACTATTTCTCAAAATGGGTGGAAGCACAGGCCTTCGAAAAAATAAGAGAGAAGGAAGTCAACAACTTCATATGGGACCACATTATATGTCGATTCGGAATCCCCTCCGAAATAACATGCAGATAATGGGAGGCAGTTCATCGGGAGAAAGGTAACACGGTTTCTTGAAGACTGAATATTTCTCAAAATGGGTGGAAGCACATGCCTTCAAAAAAAATAAGAGAGATGGAAGTCATCAACTTCATATGGGATCACATTATATGCTGATTCGGATAATGGGAGATAGTTCATCGGGAGAAAGGTTACACAGTTTCTTGAATACCACAAAATCAAGAGAATAATGTCAACGCCATACACCCATGTGCAAACGGCCAGACCGAATCCACGAATAAAACCATCATTCAAAATTTAAAAATGAAGCTAGAGAGCAACAAGGAAAAGTGGAGAGAAACGTTGCCCGAAGTACTGTAGGCATACCGAACAACTTCAAAGTCAAGCATAGGGGAAACACCTTTCTCATTAGTATACGACACCGAGGATTTGATAACAGTGGAGGTCGGGGAGCTGAACTCCATATTCCAACACGCTACCAAAAGCTCGAACAACGAAGCCGTGACAATGGCCCTTGAACTACTCGATGAAAAACGAGAAGCCTCACTGATCCGAATGGTCGCCTAGAAATAGATAATTGAAAAGTATTATAATAGGAGAACAAACCTCCAGTATTTCGGGGTCGGAGACTTGGTTCTAAGGAAATTCACTCTCAACACACAAAATCCTAATAAAGGAAAGCTATGACAGAACTGGGAAGGACCATATCGTGTCCTCAGAATAGTCCGCAAATGGTCTTATAAACTCGGCACCATGAAGGGCGAACAACTTTCGAGCAACAGGAACGTATCAATGCTAAAAAAATTTTATTGCTAGGACATCCGATTGAAAACTCCACAAATTTCATCAAGCAGGTGTTGCACTCTTTTCCGTCGACCAGATTTTGTCCCCGGAAGGGTTCTGCTGGCAGGGTTTTTAATGAGGCAACACCTATATGCTACTTAAGGAGAATCCTACATGTCTTCATGGCTTCTTTTGCTATCAATCTCGAGCGCCGAAGGACATCCTCTCAAAATATCATCCGCTCAGAAGAGCCAAGAAATGCTAAATGAGGTCTCAATGGGAAAATGATGTACCGGACCAAATGGTCGAATGAACCGTGTCCACACAGTCGAGCCCAGGATGGTGGAGACACATGTACTAATGCCAAATAATCAAGGAATTCTTTTTGCCAACATGTCTCATGCTCCAAAGAAAACCCAGCATTTTCGCTCGAACGATTCCTTTATCAAGAAACGTCCCGAATACTCAGGGACTAGCGTCGATAATTCGGCACCCGCGTGACCTCAGGGTCGGAATCTCCAAAATCATAAGCCCTCAATGAGGTAGCACGGAAATCACGAAATATCTCCAAAAACATCAAGAAAGCATCCCGAATACTCAGAGACTGGAGTCAAAAAACTCAGTAAATGCACGACCTCAGGGTCAGAATCTCCAAAGTCTTAAGCCCTAAATGAGGCAATTCCGAGCTCATGAGTAATGACTCTCGAGCCAAAACGGACTCGACGGCTCGAAGACTGTCGCCAATCGCCATTCGGTAAATAACCCAAGGATGTAAGACCCCGAGCAGGCAGACTGGGTCTCTTAAGACCTACATAAGGCAACAAAAAAAACTGTAAGACCTAAAGCAAGGCATAAATCATACTTGTACCAAGTATCAACAAACTAAAAGACCTCAAAGGCATGAAAATTTTGTAAAACCTTACTACATGCATAAAATCCCAAAGTTTAGGCTATATATCGCATTTGTAAGATTCCTGAAAAGGCATACCCTCGATAAATGACCTAAACTGCTACACTCGGGATCAAAAATGGCACCAGCAAATGCAAATGACTACGGTCATACAGCTGTACTAGCCAAATTAATGCAACTCGAGGACTCCCGACCATCGCTACAAAATCATAGGCCATTACTTCAAATCTACTTCTAAAAGAATAGGTTAAATAGGCTACCCCTTCGATTATGTCAGCTCCAAATTACAAGGCTTCGAGCTACTCAGCCTATGAGCCAAACCTTTCGAGATGCTCGAACATCGTCGCAAATGACTTGAAATCGAGGTTCTTCCCAAACCAACGACGGGTATGGAAAAATCATTTCAAAAGTCCTCAATGAGAGGAAAATAAAGCCTACATTAAAAGGTCACTTCGAACCTAAGTGTAAGAGCCATTGTCACCAGCATACGTAAAAGGACACATCGGCCGAAAGCATAAGAGCCATCGTCGCCAGCTCATCTGAAATCTTGAGGGTCAAAGCCATAACCTGATTCGGAGATAGGACCCAAAAAATTTAACTACATATGCCTCAGGGCATAGCGTAAGAGCCATTGTCGCCATCGTAATAAGCCTCAAGTCCATTCACACAAAAGATCACTTCGATCAAAGGCATAAGAGCCATCGTCGCCAACCCATGCAAACACAAAAGCTTGAGGGTCAAATGAACTCGAGTTGAAACTCGACTCGGAGACTAAACTCAAAATAGTTAAGCAAAGCATAAGAGCTCTAACACCATCTCACACTAAAGGTTCATTAAACAAGCGCGCAAGGGCCCCCGGGCTTGCCTAATGAGCCCTAGGCACGTTTCACGAATCTAAGGATTTTTGCGAACTTTGAAATCGGATCACCCGGCCGAATTCAAGATAGAAAAGGGGAATAGCAGAAGCAAAGCCACAACGTTTCCTTTTATACATATGCAAGCATGAAAATACTATATAGGAAGAGGGAAATGGACATGATCCTAATCCATCGTCGGGCCTACATTCTCAATGGCTCCACCAAAGGTTGCACCCCGATAACTACGAGACCTCCAGCGGCCTTTTCTCGAAGGAATTTTCCCTTTCCGGGGATTCGCCCTCATTTTTAGCACTGCTTAAGCTCCCGCCCTGCACACCTCCAAAGGTCTGGTTTCGAGGTTCCAGCCTAGCACGATCCACAAATCGAGTTAATTTTGGACTAGCTTCCTTAGACTCCCTCTCAATGCGAGCGCTTGCGGCAATAACTTCTTCCCCATGCAAGGATAAAAGCCCCTCGAGTTTGGCTTTGATCCCAGATAGTATAGCTACAAGCTCGGAATGGCGACCTCCGTACTTATCACTATCCTCTTTCGCATCCTGGAGCTGACGCCCGACTGAGGTCACCTTCCCCTGGAGGGTGTTTTTCTCGGAAGTTATCTCCCCTACGTATCATCTAAGCTCAAAAATTTTGGCATCTCTGAGCCGGAGCTCCTCCCTAAGCTAGGAACCTTCCTTCTCAAACTGCACGAAGTGGATCCAAGATGTTAAAGCACTGGAACCCAACAAAAAATTCAGATAATAGTAAACGGGGGTTGAGTAACCTGCTCGATAAGATAGGCTTTCTCACACTCGCGACAGTTCACCTCATCTTTGTATTGGGTGAAAACATGGCTATAAAGCTCCTTGGCCTGAAGCCACAAGAAAAAATAAGTTAGAAAAACAAAGATCGGAAGCAGCCCAGATCGGCGAACTGAGTTAACAAAAATTACCTGCTCGCAAAATCTGCCCATATCGCCAAAAATGAGTGAAGCATCAACACCAGGAATTCCCACAAAAATGGTTGGCAGTGTCTTGGGTGCATCTCTGCTTTCGACTGGTGTCCCTTCACTAGAGGGCTCATCATACGGGGCATCCTGCGCTCCCCGAGGTGGTAGGATCGTTCCCTGAGGAAAATCAATCACGACCGCAGTGTGGGCAATATTAATCGAAGTCTCCACCTCTTGTTTGCCAAGGGCCCTAGAGCTGGGTCCCTCCGAACTGCCTATCAAGAGCACCTTGACTCGAGGAGAATCCTGGCCGCCAGCCAACTCAGTGGTAGTACTCAATACTCTATCCGTGGCCTCCCCACCACAAAGCTGAACAATAACGGCATCAAGCTCCGACTCAGAAGCCTCCATCCCTACAGCCCAGGGATCGGCCAAGTTTATACACTCCTCAGAAACTGTCAAGAATATACTCTCCCCTCACCTTCAGCTCGAGAGATTCCTGCCGTTTCCGGACTTAGAGCTGCTGGTCGACCCTAGACTCTTCCACCTTAACCTTCTTGAATTCTAGCGGTTCGTCCGATGGATCCCTATACATTCTCTTCCTCTTACCGGGAACCAGGGTGTTCCCCTCAACGGACAGTGCTCCCTTCAACAATGGGACTTCCCCTAGACCTAAACAAATGCAGAGGTTAAATACAAGGAATAGGGAGCACTATTAATAGCGATTTGGATAGAAAAATGCAGCTACAACAGGTTTCGAAGCTTACCGTGATCCTTGGCTTCGCAATGAGCTCGAGATAGATCGCGCCACCCTCGCTCAGCATATGGACAGATCAAATACAAGTAGCCGACCCAATCGCAGAGATTCGGAACCGTGCCAGGGTAGGTCGCTATGACTGAAGTGATATGAGAAGTAAAACCATATGCTTGGAGAAACATTTTCAAAGAGAAGCAAAGGAAGTATAGATAACACGCCTACTTACGCCCCGCATTCCACTTCTCAGGGAACGACATCTTCTTCGCCGGAATCAGGTGGGAAGTCCTCACTAAGACAAATTGGCTTACCCATCCTGTGTTCCCGAGCTCATCAGTATAGGCAAAGAGAGACCTCGGGGCTCGACAGCAGAGCTTGATTAGGCCCTCACTGAGGAGACGAGGGCTATACATCCTAATTAGGTCGTTGAGGGTGAAGGGCATCCCCTCGATCATGTTTGTGTAATACCTGATAATATAAACAACGCACTAGAACGAAGGATGAATTTGACCAAAGGTACCCTGATATCGCCGATAGAAATCGAGAATCAAGGGGTTGATCGGGGGCGAGGATGGCCCCACCAGCCCTAAGGTGAAAGGATAGGTATACACACTCAGAAAGCTGGCCTTATATGTCGTAATATCTTCATCCCGAATAAGGACCTCCACAAGCACGGTATCCTCCCAGCGGCAGTCAGTTTTAATATTTCTAACATCCGTTATCGGACTGGTGTACCAAATCACGGGCTCGCAATGCTCTGGCTTCGAGGAAGGTCTCTCAACCTTGAAATCAGAAGTCGTCGCAAAGGATCAAGGGACACATTCCTCAGCGTGGGGAGGTGTGGCCACTTTACCTTGAGATAAAAGCGAAGATGATGAGACTGCAATCTCCTGAGAAACAAAGGCAGAAGTTTTCACCATTATTAAAAGATTTTGGAAGAAGAAAAAGAGTTGCAAAAACAAGGGAAGAGCGAACCTTTTCTGAGGTTTGGGAACACAGTGGGTTAAAGAAAATAAAAAGGGGAGAAGGGAAGTATTTATATAAGCTCTGCATGCGCATTAAAGAAGGGCAAGGGACAACCAACTGCCATAATCAATACAGAGATTTTCAGGGGCTACGTGTGTATCGT
Source organism: Nicotiana glauca (assembly GCA_026770625.1). NCBI lineage: Eukaryota > Viridiplantae > Streptophyta > Magnoliopsida > Solanales > Solanaceae > Nicotiana > Nicotiana glauca. Next base: position 5,012 of record MU694756.1, on the reverse strand, counting down.
ATCTTATCATCTTGTGACCGATGCCGATTACAAGGACACCTGAGGAGGAAGAAGCTCAGGATCATTTCTTATCGCCTTCACTCTAAGAAACACGGAGACTATCTGTGTACTGTAAAATCGGGGGAGGCGATTTCTTTGTCATTGGGTTGCCCTGAACAACGGGCCTAATTTCTTGCTTTGGAAGAACACCTCATAGCCTCGAGGCTGCCAAGATGCACGTGGGTCTCCTTCCCCAAAGCTCATCGACACCCAGCCTAAAGAGAGTATCGGTCGAGGCTAGAGTAAAATAGGGAGTTCCCACGACACACAGCTAAGTCTGACAAAGCCTAGCCAGCCTACTCTAAACCCGGATCGGGGTGTCACATCTAGCTGTCCTATCTCCATGTCTTTGCAATTAATGTATGTCGTACCCTATAATGTTTCCCCCACTATATAAAGGGGATCATTACTATTTTGTAGGAAAATTGATGTTGCTCCAACTATTCTGCACGAAATATATCATAACTCTCTTTTCTCTCTAACACACTCTCTCGATATTGTTGCTCTTATTTACTATCTTCAAAGTTGTTCTTCATCTATTGCTTATCATTGGCCATAAAGAGCCTTTATTAATTATTTAACGACTGTTAACCCTTCCCTGACTGCCCCCAATAGCTCGAGCCTAAGCTCAGGAATCGACCTCGAGGCCACAAATCAAATAGCTTGAGGCCCTAAATGGTTGACTTATCTATTCGATTATTACTCTATTTTAGCTTGCGTTCCGCCCTTAAACTTCACACATGTAGCATCAACTACTTCATAAATAGCATAAAAATAGATCACATATTTTTAGAGTCCCATCAACAAATTTAATTATTATTACCATTTTCACGGTAAATACTGAGCAATTGATTAAATTTATCTATGAGGTCCTTTTTAGTATTTGAAGGAAATGACTAGTGGGGTAGCTACGCGATAATTGTAGACCATTGAGACGGGCCAATAAGGTTTTTTTGCTTTTTAAAAATGTTCCCAAAAGTGTGTTGATTCCATTTTTGGACATCTTCAGTGAAATCAGTAATTGCTTATAACAAATGTTTATTAGGAGTCCAGTGATTGGTAAGAAGGGAAGGGAAGGACGAGTGGGATAACCAAATGGTTTCAAATCAAAAGATTGTTTCATGTGAAAATTTTAGTTTCAATTGAAGGAGTAACAAACAATGATCCAAATGGGTTTGTCGAAGATGTTGTACCTTGGCTTCAGGAAAGAGGTTAAGCCATTCATAATTACAAACAAATCTATCTAGTCGTTCCAAAATTCTATTAGTTAGGCATCTTTGTTTTTCCATGTAAATCTACTCCTCCCGAAGCCTAAGCCTAATAAATTACAATAGTCAAGACATTGGACAAATTGGTCAAATCTTGAGCTATTTATAGGGTTACCCCCATATTTTTCATTTGCACGAGTTATTTCATTAAAATCACCCCCGATTAACCAAGGCATATGGATATTATCAGGCATGGTCATTAAGGTATCCCATAATGAAGTACGTGCATGCAAGTAATTTTTTGCATATATAACTGAAAATAACTAAGTAGTAGGGTTAGGAGGTACCTGAACAATAGAGTGGATTGCTTCTGGGGTAACCTCTATTTGGTCGAGATGAAATAGTGCTTCATACCATAGAAATGTGATACCACCTGAGTGTCCTTGTGCTGGTGCTCGTGCTTTTTTTGCAAAACCAAACTCTTCATTCAAGTGAGTATGGCATTGGAGATGAGTTTCCCGTAAGGCCACTAAGGCAGGTTGGTGATTGTTTAGTAATGAACTAAAATTTCTCTTGAAGTCTTGTGACTGAGCTCCACGACCATTCCATATGATAAAATGCATTTGATAACTGTCGGGGGGGAGGGGTGGTGAAATCTATGGTGTCTCCACTTGGGGAACTGTTGTTCCTAGTAATTAGGGGATCAAGACTAGACCATACTTTCCTACCCCTGGGTTGTTTGTTGGACGGAGATTGAGTGAGTAGCTTTGGAGTTCCAGTGGACACATGATGATCACCTTTCTTGCATATTGTTCTTTAAGGTCGTAATATTTGTTGTTGTTGAGGATGCATAAAATTGGCTGAGTTTCTCGTATGTCCACCATTGTTGCTGCCACCTTGAGTTACTCTATTTCGTCGAGTACGTTGGCAATGGCTAGTGTTGAATGCACTAGAGTGGGTTGGTAGGGTGTTTCTTGTGGATGCAATGGAGATGGGATATATATGGTTGACCTTTGTTGTATCCATGGGACTAGTGAGTGGGATGGAACTTGTGGTGGATAAAATGGTAGCTCCATGGGAGATGTTTGATTTTAGTATAGTGGGGGGAGTAATGTGTGTGTCTGGAAGTATTGCATGGATGAGGGGGATGCATGGCCCAGAGATACTAGTTGAAGAGTTTCACCCCCCTCCTCATGCCTTCCGTTACTATCTGTGCAATATCTGCTGGGTTCTGGATCATGAGTATCACTTCCTGGCCTTACACCTCCATCATAAATGTGAGTACATGTTCCTGTAGGCACATTTCTAGCCATAATTGAGGGTAAGCTTGTGTGGGTGGATATTGAGTGATGTAAAGTGGTGGCAGGTTTCGAGGGGGGGTTGTTCCAAGGATGGATCACTTTGGCCCATACATATTAAAGCCTATCCATAACTATAAATCAACTAATAACCTACTAAGGTATTGTAATAGTAAACTAATTGAAAAATTTTAGCTGAATAACCCATACCAACTCAATATACTACATGCCTTAAGCAGACGAAAATTAAACTGGAAAAATAACTCCACTATTGTTGAGCACTAGAGCTTTAAGCTTAAAGTGCACTTATCTTAAAAAATCTATCTACAAGTTAACAACATAAAAATTTCAGCAAGATATATAAGACTTCTTAAATGATTTTAATCAATAACCTAAAGTAGAAGTGATAAGAATGCAAGCTTTGAATACTAACACTAAATTACGGGTTCCTACTTGGGCATAAACAGAATCTGTAATGACCTGACCGGTCGTTTTGAGCTTTTGCATTTCACTCGCTAGTTCTTGGGCATGACTACCCCCGTGTGCTATATTATGACTTTTGTAAATCTTCGGTTTTTGTTTTCAGGATAATCGGAATAGATTTGGAAGAACAATTCTCATTTTGAAACTTTAAATTTGAAAGGTTTGACCAAGTTTTGACTTTTTAGTAATCGATCTCGAATTTGGATTTTTATAATTTGGTTAGCTTTGTTAGGTGATTTTGGACTTAGGAGTGCATCCGTAATGTATTTTGGAGGTCCGTGGTAGATTTAGGTTTGAATTGGCAAAATTGAAAATTTGGCATTTTTCGGTCGGTACTGGAAATTTTGATGTCGGGGTCGGAATGGAGTTCCGGAAATTTGAGTAGGTTTTTTGTGTCATTTACGATGTGTGTGCAAAATTTCAGGTCATTCGGACGTGATTTGATAGACTTTTTGTCAAAAGCGTAATTCGAAAGATTTTAGAACCTTAGGCTTGAATCCGGTGTGATTTGGTTGATTTGATATTGTTTGAGGTGTTATGAAGATTTGTATAAGTTTGGATATTGGTATATGACCATTTCATACTTTTGGTTGAGGTCCCGGGGCCCTCGGGTTTATTTCGGATAGCTATCGGTGACTTTGAACTTGGGAAATTGCAATTGGTATTAATGCTTCTGTCATATTCGCGCTTGCGGATTGAGGACCGTAGGTGCAAGCTCCGTAGGAGTGGAAGAGAGGTGCAGGTGCATGTAGGACCGCAGGTGCAACTTGGAAAACCACATCTGTGATGCCGCAGAAGCGGTAAAGCGGCCGCAGATGCAGAACCTAGTGAGGCAAGTGAAACCCGCATAAGCGCATTTTTTCCACAGAAGCGAAAGGGCACATGCGCTTATGGGATCGCAGGTGCAGAATCCCTAGGCAGAAACTATATAAGCATTTCGTCGTGAATTTGGGTCATTCTTCCAGCATTTTTGGTCGATTTTAAAGCTCTAAGCTGTGATTTCAAGAGGGAAACAAGTGGTTTCAGAGAGGTAAGCTACCTGGGCTTCGTATCTTGTGTTTATGGTGATTATTACATTGTTTAATCATGAAATTTGTGAGAAAATTGGATAAAGAATTGGGAATTTAGGTCTTGGAACTTGAGACTTTGATTAGGGATTTGAGGGGCCGTTTGGGGTCCGATTTTGATGTTCTTGATATGTATAGACTCGTGGGAGGATAAAGATTCTATTGATGTAATTTCTATTAGATTTCGAGATGTGGGCACAGGGGCCGGGTTTGGTTAATTTCAGGATTTCTGTTGCAATTTAATTTTTTTGCATGGGCTTCGTTCCCTTAGCATATTTTGATGTCATGATTCAAATTTTTGTTAGATTTGATGCGAGTTGAGCTGAGACTAGAGGCAAAGGCATCACGGGATAGAGTTTTGACCGGATAGAGGTAAGTAATAATTGTAAATATTTTCTTGAGGGTATGAAACCTCGGATTTCACATCATTTTTCTACTTTGAGGTGACACACATGCTAGATAACGAGCGTGAGGTCGTGCACTGATGGGGATTGTGACTCGGTCCATCCCGTGCAAATTTTAAATTGCATATTTAGTTGAAATTTGTTTTATATCATTGTGTTCTGGAAAACACTACTATGTTTTGGGCTGAATGCCATATCTGAGCCTTGTGCCAACCATTTGGACCTTTAGGGGCTTTTTTGCTACTATTTCCTCGCATTGTTTGATTTGAAAGCATATCCTCAGTCATGATTTTTACCTGTTTACTTTTCATTCAGTTTTAATACTTTGTTTTAAACATACGAATGTTGTTTGGGCTGAGCACCATGTTCCACTGATAGCCCAAGTGGCTTATGAGGGTGATGACTGAGAGGGACCGAGGGTCTGATCGTGAGGTTGATGACTAAGAGAGGCCGAGGGCCTGGTGGTGAGGATTATATATATATATATATATATATATATATATATATATATAT
>MU694755.1:25160-50112 GCA_026770625.1 Nicotiana glauca | reverse complement strand
TTTATATAGTGATACACTGCGCCGTGTGAGTTGTGAGATGGTTTGAGAAAATGCTTATGCGTTGAGGATCCACGTAGAAATGATGTTTATGAGCAAAATGGCTATCGAGATTCAGATTGTACATCGCACCTCAGTTGAGCTTGAGTTTTGGTAGATTATAGAGCTATATATCCCTTCAGGGACGGTATAATGCACTTAGCATGCTTATGACCGAAATTCAGTATTTTATATTAATGAGCAATTTAGCTCGATGTACACCTCTTTAGGTGAGTGTTATGTGTGGATCAGGTGGCATGCCGCCATGAGTGTATTATTTGGATCGGGTTGCGCGCCGCAACAGTGTGATATTGAGCATAGTTTTCTATATGCTATTTTTGTATGCCTTGCTTCCTATTTTTCTAAGGAGAGCACGTATTAGTGCGTAAGTTAGGCGGTTCCTTCCAGAGTTCATCTTCCTTTTGTACCGCATTTTAATCGGTAGCCTATCGGCACTTTATGGCATCATATGAGAATTTTGATTATGTACGGGTGGCTTATTGCCTAAGCGGTTCATACTGGATGAGGTCACGCATTGGGGCAAAGTTATGCGGATGTATGATATTGCGAGTTAGATTCGTGTGTTCTGTCTCTATGATGGGAGATGGGTTCTTCGTCTTGTATTGTGGTGGTACTGGAGAGCTTGAAGTACAGCTCTTTCATTTGAGTCATTTTAATGAATTGAGTATGTTCGGGTTGTTGCTTATTGGTGCGCGTATTGTGCGAGTTGTGGCTTAGTCCTGTATTAATGTGTAATGTCACTAGAGTAGTGTGTTGATTAGATGAGATCGTTGGGATCTTTAATGAGTACGAGCAGATTCAATTTTAGTATGTTGGAAGGATAATATCGAGCTTCAGCTCAGAAATTTGATGTAGTATTTTTCAAAGGAGAAGTGGTTTCATGAATGGTTGATCTGAGAAATGGTGATGGCTTACTGCGTGTTTTAGTTATCAGTTGCAGTATATGTAAAAGTATTGGAAAGAAACTTTAGTTGTTAAGAGGTTTTCTACCGGTATTCAGGCCTTGTGTGCAGCTGCTGTTAATGGGAGTTATCGCTACATGTGTTTCAGTTATGTGGAATATCAGGTAATTGCACTTGAGGTTGCAGGTATGGGTTGTTACGGCTGGTTCAGACTTGTTCTGAATATAGATAGGAGGTTCTGGACTTGTGTACGATTTCGGGAAATAGAAATATGGTTCTAAGGTTAATGGCTAGATTGGATTATGAAATTGCAGTGACAATGTGTAATCGGACCTATGTGAGATAGGGTGATGGGGGATCACCCCCGGGTATATGCATGGTAAAGTTATTCAGCTATTGGTTGGCTTCTAGAACAACTCTGGGTATGCTCGAGGATGAGCGTTTGTTTAAGTTGGGGAGACTGTGACGACCCGACCCGTCGTCTCATGGGTTACCGCTCCGTTTCCCCCATTTCCTGCTTCATTATCAGTATCTTATGTGATCGAGTTGGCTTGGATTGATTTTAGAAGAAAATGAGATACTTAGTCTCTTTAAGGAAGGCTTAGTTTGGAAAAGTCAACCGGATGTTGACTTATGTGTTAGAGGGCTCGGATATGATTTCTGATGGTTCGGTTAGCTTCGGAGGATGATTTGTGACTTAGAAGTGTGATCGAAAGTGGTTTTGGAGGTCCGGTGTAGAATTAGGCTTGAATTGGCGAAGTTAGTATTTTGGCGAATTCCGGTTGATAGGTGAGATTTTGATTTAGGGTCGGAATGGAATTCCGAGAGTTTCTGTAGCTTCGTTATGTGATTTGGGATGTGTGTGTAAAATTTCAGGTCATTCGAGGTGATTTGGTTGGGTTTTTGATCGAATGCGTGTTTCAAAAGTTTTAGAAGAACTTAGGCTTGAATCCGATGTAATTTGATAGTTTTGGTGTTAATTGAGGTATTTTGATGATTGGGACAAGTTTGAATGATATTTTAGGATGTGTTGGTGCCTTTGGTTGAGGTCCCGGGGGCCTCGGGGTGATTTCGGATGGCTAACGGAAGATTTTTGGGACTTAGGATGTTGCAGAAAATTGCAGGTCAATGCTGCAGGTTTTTGCTCTATGCGATCGCAGGAGAGGCTTTGTGATCGCATAGAAGGATTTTTGGGGGCTGGTCAGTTATTCTATGCCATCGCAGGGTAGTGTTCGCGATCATGTAGGGTCAAGAGTTCATGCAGTGCGATCGCAGGAGTGTTATTGCGATGGCATAGAGGAATCTTGGGAGTTTGGATTTTTGTTCATCGCGATCGTGTGGGTGCGTCTGCGATCACGTAAGGTAAAAGTGTTTGGTCATTGCGATCGCAGGGATATTTATGCGATCGTGTAGTGTTAAAAGTGGAGCTGGAAATTTTGTTCAATGCGATCGCAAGCCTGGGGCTACGATCTAGAAGGAAGGTCAGCTGGACAGAAGGGTTTTTATTAACATTTCATCCGCGAACTAAGTCTTATTTTCACCATTATTGAGCATCCTTGAGAGCTTTTGCATGGGAATTGAAGAGGATTTCGACTGGGATTGATTGGAGGTAAACCCTATGGACTAAAAACACGAGTTTATTGTGAAATTGACCTTGAAATCCATGGAAACTTAGCAAAAAGGGGAAGAACTAGGGCTTGAGTTTTAATATTTCAAATTGGGATTTGAGGGGCCATTTGGACTCCGATTTTGGTGTTCTTTATATGTATAGACTCGTGACGAGATAAGGAATCTATTGATGTGAAAATTTCTGAGTTTCGAGAAGTGGGTCCGGGGATCGTGTTTTGCTAATTTCAAGATTTTTGATATTTTTCGATTAAGTATTGTTCCCTCAACATATTGTGATGTATTCGCTTTATTTTTGGATAGATTCGATGCACGTGGAGGCCGATTTGAGGGTCAAAGGCGTCGCGAGCTTGAGATTTTACCGGTTCGAGGTGACTAATGATTGTAAATAACATCCTGAGGGTTTGAAACCCCGGATTTGCACATCGTAGTGCTATATTAAGGTGACTTGCACGCCGGATTGCGAGCGTGGGGTAGAGCATCATTAGGGATTGTGACGTGGTCCATCCCGATTGATGAATTTACTGCGTATTTGATTGAAATTACTTGTTATCATCATAATTTGGGCTGATCGCCATATTTGGGCTTCGTGACAGCTATTTGAACCCTTCGGGGATTGTTGTTGATAATTTCTCACTGTTTTAATTATATAATTGAACTCAGTCATGTATTTCCCTCTGTTTTAGAACTCAGCCATGTTTATTATGCCTTAAACACTCGAAATGATATTTCTAAAAATATTTTGAGCTGAGCATCATGCTTTATTGTTGCCCGAGTGGCTTATATGATTTCTGTTGACTGAGTAAGGACGAGGGCCTGTATGGTGAAGATACTTATAGATCGGGCTGCATGCCACAGCAGTGTGACACTGATATTGATATGAGGCCAAGGGCCTAGATTGATGCCACGAGATAGCTTCTTATTGCGCTTGGGCCGTAAGGGGCCCCTCCCGGAGTCTGCACACCCCCAGTGAGCGCCGTCGACTATAAATGGATAGGGCTGCACGCCGTAGCTATATATGGAGCGGGTTGCACACCGCAGCGGTACCGGTACTGTTTGATGTGTTTGCATTATCTTATTTGTCTGCTATTATCTGATATTTTGTGCTACTTCTTGTAATATAGACCTGATACTCTGGCATTCTTTGATAACTGAGTGTTGTGCCCGCAAGGCAAAAATTCTGTGCCTATCTGCACTATTTGTTTTGCATTCATTTGCGTATCCGCTGAAAAATGTCATTTTTAAAAGAGGTTTTAAACTGAGCTAAGGTGTTTCGCTAAAGATTTCGTAGCTTCACTGTTTTTTCTAAAAATGGTTTACACTGCTTCTATATAGCATGATGATTTGCCATATGTGATTTCTTACCGCTGAGTTGTTATTTACCTTTATTACTCACTGAGTTAGAGTACTCACTTTACTCTCTGCACCTCGTGTGCAGATGCAGGTATCTATTCACCCGGTAGCGGGTTTTGGCCTATCAGAGGCGGAGTTATATGAGTTAAGGAGGTGACTGCCAGCGTTCGCAACACCATTTTCCTCTCCTTTGTTCATTATTCCGATTTTGTATACTTTAGACTTTGTAGTGGATTTACATTCTGATAGATGCTCGTGACTTGTGACACCCTGTTTAGGGCTATGTTGGGTTGTATTTCCGTTAATTAATATTTTTTAGTCATATTTAAGTTGTTTATTTATGTTTAACTATTTTTGAAAAGACGAGTTGGGTTAGTTGGTTGGCCTCGTCTTCACGAGAGGTGCCATCACGGCCGGGTTAGGGAATTGGGTCGTGACAAATACTATATTTCAAATTAGAATATTGTTGTATGTTTTGTTTGAATATGTAATATTTGGTTTGAATATGGATTTTAAATTAGAATATTATGGTGTGTTTGGTTTGAATTATGTATTCTTTATTAGTATATTTTTGTATGTTGGTTTGAATTATATATTCTTCATTAAACTTTTGTAATTTGATATATTTGGTTTGAATATTGTATTTTAAATTAGAATTTTATTGTATGTTTGATTTGAATACTACATTTAAAATTAGAATATTGTGGTATTTTGATTTAAATATTATATTTCAAATTAGAATATTGTGATATGTTTGATTTGAATATTGTATTCCAAGTTAGAAAATTGTAGTTTGTTTCATTTGAACATTATATTTTTCATTAGGATGTTGTGGTATATTGGTTTGAATAGTATATTCTAGTATTTTATTTTAGTTTAGATATTGTATCCCAAGTTAATACATTTTCACCTTATTTTTGTTTTTATTTTGATTTAAATGGAAGAGAAGGAAAAACATGAAGGACTTAGAGAAACTATTAGGGTTTAGACTTTTTGGTGTGAAGATATGTTTAATCTCAATTCCTTACAATATGGGATGATGGAGTGTTTTAAGGATTTATTAAGTTGGAGTGAGAGATAATTTTTCTTAAAAGATGAGATTTGTTTAATGGTATATACTGATATTAAACATTTAAAAAATAAAATTTATAAAATAGGAATAAAAGGTAAAATAAATATTTTAAATGTATATGAAGTTAACTGGTTTTTCCAATAGGTATACAGCATAATTTCCTATTTAAATACAAAAGTAAATGATTTAAATACTTGACCAAATTCTAACTTGCAACAAAGTAAAAATTGCACGGGGCGTCCTATTTGGTCGTTCCCATTTAATATATATCTAAATTTTTTTTAAGTTTTAATTTGTACCCACTTTTTAAATAACTTCAGCTCCCTTTCTCCTCCTTCGTTTCCTTCTTCTTCTTTTATCTTCTGCTGCTGTTGGTGATGCTATAAATATACAGTAATACAGATATTCATAAATACAGTATTTGGCCCTTCTCTCTCCTCTCTTTTCTCTAAAGTCCTCGTCTCTCTATTTCGTTACTCTATCTATCTGTTTCCCCTACTGCTCTGTGTGTGAATTTTCTTGTATCAAAATTCTTGGAGAGCAAGATATCAGAAACCATCTACATAAACCGTGTGGGGCCCCCTGTGCAATGAATTTGTTGGCCAAGCAACAGAAAGTTCCCGTGCAACTAGTTAGAAATCTACACCTGCACATTAACAAATTATCATATTATTTATAGAATGAAAGAAAGAAGTTATTCAAATATCCCGTAAACAGTCATCCTTTATCGCCGGAAAATCACTAGCGAAAATCAAACCAAGAAGGCAGACACATCAGGTCCTTGTGCCTCACCCACTCACACACGTAAGTTCTCTAAAAAATTTAGCACTAAATAAGCTGAAGTTTTTATAAATGAATTAAATAACTTCAATTGCGTGATTGCCTTTGCTACTTCAGCCCCGTATGCTGAAGTTATGCGAAAAAGCAGATACACTTGCAATTTTTTTTACAAAACGGACACAAATTAAAATGTGATACAAAAAGCGAGTATAGATGCAAATGCCCCTACAACGAATGACTTCAGTTTTGCTAGTAAAGTCATTGCCGAACACTCACAGGCAAAGCCCAAATCCAATACCAGAATCTAAAATCTCCGAGACAACTTCCAGGTGTCATTTTCTCAAAATCTTAAAATTATCTCTAGTCGGATTATTTGCACTGTGTGGCCTCTTTCTGAGACAACTATTTAAATTCTAACCATGTTAGGAAGGATAACCTCTCAAATTGGCCACATTATATAGGTTTCTCTTCCAACAAAAAAATTTAGATTTTTTATACTTAACTTCTCTTTGTTCATATTTAATATTTACAAAGGAAAAACAATCTACTATTACAAGAAAATACACGTAACTTCACACTATAACAAAAAATGGCTTAAGTTTAAAGTTTTACCCGATATAGCCCACATCGTACATATTTTGAAAGCACTAGCAAATTCAAAATATGTGTTCTACAACCATTGCTTCTAAAACCTATAGAGAAAAATTTGTGTTCTAACAACCATTGCTTTCACTCTCTTCTTCTCACATCTTCTACATATGCTTCAAGGAGCCGTGTATTTTTTGTTTTTCCTCTTGTGTCACCTGCTTGCAATGTAAGAAAATTGAAGAGTAGAAGTCCACCATTGAAGACCATTCAAAGTTTTGCTTTCGAAAATGAGTTTTTTTAAAATTTGTTAGTTGTTTCGATTTGGTGTTGTTTCAATTGATTAAAAATATCAAAAGGAGTTCAAAATTTGAATTTAAAATGATTTGAAGTAGATTTGAGGAAGATTTGAGTTAAATTTCAGAAAAGACGCAAGGAAAAGACGAAGTCAGTTTTTCGTATAATTATGTACAATATTGTATAATAGTGTATATGAGTCTATAAATACACCTTATACACTTTTATATACCATTATACAAGCGTTTATAGACGAACTTCTACCATGATTTTCAATTGCAGTTCTTGTTCAAAACCAGTCCAAATCTCTATTCAATGACTTCAAATTTTTTATATAACCTCCTTATACTATTTCTAACAAGTTTAAATAACACCTACTTCAAATTTCTCACAAAATCAAATTCGGAATTTAAACTAACATATTTAAGCTTGTTAAAAATCTAATTTTCATCACCCAAATAAATTTGGTTTGTTGAACTAATATTTGAGTCACGGTTACTGATTCAAAAATTAATTTAAAAGCTTGAGGAATCTTTTTTTAAAATTAACTAGTAATTTTCAGAACCTATTGGAGTTTAATGTTGAATCTTAGCCTATTATTTTTGGGCTAGTTGGTTATAAATTAAAATATGGGCTATAAAATTAAAAAGTAGGGAGCCCATTTATTCTAATGTAAAATTTTCTCGAATTTTTAATTATATTGACATGAACCAAATAAGATTACTCAATAACATAAAGCTTAAGAATTTTCATGGGCAAAATAATACCCTCAAAGTATGCTCAAGGGACCAAAAATACCCTCAATATAGCGGCATCTAAAATAAGGGTATATTTTAGAGCGGGTATTGGACTACAGGAGTATATTTGTGCTAAAATATAAACGAAGAAAAAATGCGTTCAGTTTTGCATGATGGCATATTGTGACGATCCGGCCAGTCGTCTCATGAGTTACCGCTCTATTTCCCCTATTTCTGCTTCTTTATGCTTCGTTATCCGTATTTTGTGGTATCGGGTTGGTCAGATTGAATCCTAATTGGTTTTGGTGAGGTTTGAGACATTTAGTCTCTTTTAAGGAAGTTTAAGTTGGAAAAGTCAACCGGATGTTGACTTATGTGTTAGAGGTCTCGGATGTGAGTTATGATGGTTCGGTTAGCTTCAGGAGGTGATTTATGACTTAGGAGTGTGATCGGAATGGGTTTTGGAGGTCCGCAGTAGGTTTAGGCTTGAATTGGCGAAGTTAATATTTTGGCGATTTTCGGTTGATATGTGAGATTTTGATCTAGGGGTCGGAATGGAATTCCGAGAGTTGCAGTAGCTTTGGTATGTCATTTGGGATGTCTGTGCAAAATTTCAGGTCATTCAGACGTGGTTTGGTTAGGTTTTTTATCAAAAGTGGAATTCGGAAGATTTTTAGAAACTTAGGCTTGAATCTGATGTGTTTTGGTTAATTTAATGTTGTTTGAAGTGTTTTGATGATTGAAACAAGTTTGAATAAGGTATTAAGATAAGTTTGTGCTTTTGGTTGAGATCCCGGGGGCCTCGGGGTGATTTCGGATGGTTGACGGAGAAGTTGGATGTTTGTTGCAGCTGTAGATTTTCTGCTTCTGGTATTTACGCACCTGTGGATTGGGGACCGCAGGTGTGATGCCGCAGGTGTGAGGGAGAAGACCGTAGATGCAAAATGGGACCATCGAGCAGATACCGCAGAATTGGTCCAGATGGCCGCATCTGCGAAGCCACAGATGCGGAAGCCCTATCGCAAATGCAATTTTGGGTTTAAGAGAAGAACCGCAAAAGCGGAGGTGTAACCGCATACGCGGTACCGCAGAAGCGGTGGAATGGTCGCAGATGCAAAAAGCTCTGTCCAGAAGGTATATATTATTTTCTTCGCGAAATTTTGCTAAGTTCATCATTTTGAAGACGGAAAAAGAGGCTAAGGCATAGATTTTCAAGAGGAATCAAAGGATATCCATTAGGCAAGTTCTCTAAGCTTAATTACTTGGGTTTTACTATTTAATCATGATTTTAGTGGAGATTAAGGAAGAAAATTGGGGATTAGGGCTTGAGTTTAAGAGGGTTTTAAATGAGGATTTGAGGGGTCATTTGGACTCCGATTTTTATATTTTTGATATGTATAAACTCGTGGGGAGATAAGGAATCTGTTGGTGTAAAAATTTCTGAATTTTGAGATATGGGCCCGGAGGTCGGGTTTTGGTAATTTCGGGATTTGTGCCCTTTATTGACTAGTTTCACTTGGGCTTCGTTCCCTTAGCATATTTTGACATCCTCATTCTGATTTTGGATAGATTCGACATGCGTGGAGGCCGATTCGAGGGTCAAAGGAGGTGCGAGCTAGAGATTTAGCCGGTTCGAGGTGAGTAATGATTGTAAATGATGTTCTGAGGGTTTGAAACCCTGGATTGCACATTATAGTGCTATATTAAGGTGAGGCACACGCTTGATGACGAGAATGGGGTCGTGCCTTATTGGGGATTGTGACTTGGTCCGTCCCGTTTGATGATTTTATCGCGTATTTGATTGAAAACTATTTGCTATCATCATATATTGGGTTGAATGCCATATTTGGGCTTCGTGCCAACTATTTGAACCCTTCGAAGCTTTTATTTGATATTTCCTCACTGTTTTGACTTACTATTTGAACTCAGTCATGTTAACTTTCGTTGTTTTACTACTCATCCATTTTTACTCAGTTTTTTAGACTTAAATGATATTTTTAAATGATATATGGGTTGAGAAACACTATTTTACTGTTGCCCGAGGTACTTGTGAGGATTTTTGACTGAGTAAGGCCGAGCACCTATATTGTGAGGAAACACTAATACTGATTTGAGGCCGAGGGCCTGAGATATATATGCCACGAGGTAGCTTGATTGATATGAGACCAAGGGCCTTAATTTGATGCCATGAGGTGGCTTGCTATTGTGTTTGGGCCGTAAGAGGCCCTTCCAGGAGTCTGCACACCCCCAGTGAGCGCGAGTACCCATTATGATGTGAGATAGAGCCCGAGAGACTGGTATAGTTCAGAGATGTTGCCCAAGGGGCGGATTTATTGATACTGTGCGCGAGGGGTGAACTTCTATTTGTTTACTTTACCTTAATTGTCTGTCAATTTACCTATTTATTTGTTGAGAAAAGGATTTTTACTTGACTTTCACTGATTTACTGCTTTTAACTGGTTTCACTGCTTCTTTATAGAATGCCTTGTGCCTTACGTGTTTTCTTACTTTCAGCCATTATTTATGTTCGTTACTCACTGAGTTGGAGCACTTACTTTACTCCCTACACCATGTGTGCAAATTCAGGCGCATCTGGTCCCGCTCCCGAGTGCTGATTCATTCCGGCTTCAAGCGGATCTTCGAGGAGTCTTTAGGTAGCTGTTGGCGTTCGCAGCCTGGAGCTCCTCTTTATCTATTTCTTTTACGTTCTTAGTTCATCATTTAAAACTCTGTAGTTACATTTGGTTATTCAGTATTGTTAGATGCTCGTGACTTGTGACACCCTAGTTAGGGCTTTGTTGGGTTGTATTTCCGCTACTTATTATCATTAAGCCATGTTTTAGACTGCTTTGATGTTGTTAATTTCTTTAACAAGTGAATCGGGTTTAGTCGGCTAGCCTTGTCTTCACGAGAGGCGCCATCACGACCGGGTTCGGGGTTAGGGTCGTGACAAGTTGGTATCAGAGCCTAAGTTACATAGGTCTCACGAGTCATAAGCAGGTTTAGTAGAGTCTTACGGATCGGTACGGATACATTTGTATTTATCCTCGAGAGGCTATAGAACCTTTAGGAAAAACTTCATATTCTTGAAATTCTTATCGTGCGAACTTGTTGATCCGAGTACTAAACTTCTGTTATTCTATTCTCTCACAGATAGTAACAACACGCGCTATCGGACAGGGTAGACGACCACCAGTGCTACCAGCTGCGGCCATCAGAGGCCGAGGAAGTGGTCGTGGTCGTGGTAGAGGCAGAGTAGCGAGGGCAGCACCTGTAGATCCACCAGCTGCCCCAGTTCAGGACCAAGACCCAGCTTTGGACGCTCCAGCAGCACCAACTCAGGCACTAGCTGTGCCCATCGTGATTCCGGGTCTTCAGGAGGCCTTGGCTCAAATCTTATCAGTTTGCACTAGCCTAGCTCAAGCGGTTTCAGCCACTACAGCCACAGCCCTTCTCAGGGCGGGGGAGGTAGTTTGACTCCCGCTACTCGCACACCTGAGCAGGTCGTGCAGGGGCTTTAGACGCCAGGGATACACCCCGCCCAGCCGGTTGCAACTGCTCAGGACTATGTAGTTGCTGCCATGCCAGAGGATGAGCAACGTAGGTTGGAGATATTTGGTAGGCTTCAGCCTCCATCATTCAGTGGTGTAGAGGGCGAGGATGACTAGGGCTTTCTGGATAAGTGTCAGAGATGCTTCATAACACGGGTATTCTGGAGACCAGCGGGGTCGCTTTTACTACCTATCAGTTTTCAGGACCTTCTTTCACTTGGTGGGAGGATTTTGAGAGGCGTAGGCCTGTTGGTGCAGCACCCCTTACCTGGAAGCAGTTCTCCGTTCTCTTTCTAGAGAAGTATGTGCCGTAGTCTCACAGAAAGGAGCTGCGTAGGCAGTTTGAGTGGTTGCGTCATGGGGAGATGATCGTGTCGCAGTATGAGTTAAGGTTTTCTGAGTTGGCTCATCATGCCATCTGGTTGGTTCTGACAGATCAAGAGAGGATTAGGAGGTTTGTTGATGGTTTTACTTATCAGCTCCGTATTCTTATGACCAGGGAGAGGGTATCTAGTGCTACATTCGAGGAGGTTATGGATATTGCCTGAGAGATTGAGTCTGTTCGTCGCCAGGAGCAAGAGGAGAAGGAAGCCAAGAGGCCCTGAGGATCTGGTAGCTACACTGGTGCTCCTTCGAGGGGCCAGTTTTAGAACGGCAGAGGCCGACAGTTCCGACATGGTCATTCTGATCGCTCGGGTTATCAAGGGGTGTCATTGGGTCATGGTTCTTACAGTTCACACTAGGGCCATTCATCACTTAGTGCCCTTCCAGCTCAGAGTTCATCCCGTGCTCCCTCAGTTCAGGGCTCTTCTATGCCGAGTGCATTTGGTACTTACTCCAGTGCAAGGGGTTCCCTTCAGTCCTCTTATCCAGCACCTGGGAGTTGTTATGAGTATGGCGAGATGGGTCACATGTAGAGGCAGTGTCCCTGTTGTGTTGCTAGTTCATCCCAGCAGAGGGTTCAATCATCGGCTTCAGCGCCAGTTGCTCCACCACCACCCGCCTAGCCAGCTAGGGGTGGAGGTCAGTCAGCCAGGGGTCGCCCCAGAGGGGGAGGTCGATTAGGGTGCAGTGAGGCCAATTTTTATGCTCTTCCAGGTAGACCCGATACTATTGCTTCAGATGTTATCATTACAGGTATTGTTGCAGTCTGCCACAGAGATGTCTCTGTATTATTTGATCCCGGATCCACCTTTTCTTATGTGTCATCATACTTTGCTTGTTATTTGGGTACGCCCTGTGAGTTTCTTGCTTTACCATTCCTATATCTACCCCGGTGGATGATACTGTTATTGTAGACCGTGTGTACTGGTTGTGTGTGGTGACTATTGGAGGTCTGTAGACCTGAGTTGATTTATTATTATTGATATGGTGGATTTTTATGTCATTTTGGGCATGGACTAGTTATCTCCATGTCGTGCTATTCTAGACTGTCGTGCTAAGACAGTCACATTGGCTATATCGGGTATGCCACGGATCGAGTGGCAAGGTGTGACTGATTATGTTCCTAGTAAAGTGATCTCTTTACTGAAGGCCCAGCGTATGGTTGGGAAGGGTTGTCTTTCTTATCTTGCCTTTGTGAGGGATGTCGGAGCTGAGGCTCCCACTATTGATTGTGTTCCAGTTGTGAGGGGTTTCCCTGATGTATTTCCTGCAGGCCTGTCGGGCATGACACTGGATAGGGATATTGATTTTGGTATTGACCTTATGCCGAGCACTCAGCCTATTTCTATTTCGCCGTATTGTATGGCACCAGCGAAGTTGAAGGAGTTAAAGGAGCATCTTTAGGAACTCCTAGATAAGGGGTTCATTCGACCTAGTGTGTCACCTTGGGGTGCGCCGGTTCTGTTTGTGAAGAAGAAGGATAGCACAATGAGAATGTGCATTGATTATAGGCAATTGAACAAGGTAACAATTAAGAACAAGTATCATTTTCCTCGTATTGTTGATTTATTCGACCAGCTTTAGAGAGCGAAGGTGTTCTCCAAGATTGATCTTCGTTCGGGTTATCACTAGTTGAAGATCAGGGATTCGGATATTCTTAAGACGGCCTTCAAGACCAGATATTGTTATTATGAGTTCCTAGTTATGTCTTTTGGGCTGTCCAATGCCCCAACAGTGTTCATGTATTTGATGAACAGCGTGTTCCGGCCTTATCTTAATTCGTATTCATAGTCTTCATTGATGATATTTTGGCATATTTGCATAGTCAGGAGGAGCACGCAGAGCATTTGAGGGTTGTATTGCAGAGATTGAGGGGGGAGAAGCTTTATGCAAAGTTATCCAAGTGTGAGTTTTGGTTCAGTTCTATGGCATTCTTGGGACACGTGGTGTCCAGTGAGGGTATTCAGGTTGATCCAAAAAAGATAGAGGCGGTGTAGAGTTGGCCCAAACCGTCCTCAGCCACAGAGATTCGCAGTTTTCTTGGTTTGGTAGGATATTATCACCATGTTTGTTCAGGGATTCTCATTTATCGCATCGCCCTTGACCAAGTTAACTCAGAAGGGTGCTTCATTCATATGGTCGGACGAGTGTGAAGAGAGCTTTTAGAAGCTCAAGACAGCTTTGACCACAACTCCAGTGTTGGTTTTGCCATCAGCTTCAGGTTCATATATCGTGTATCGTGATACTTCGAGAGTAGGGATTAGTTGTGTGTTGATGCAGGAGGGCAGAGTTATTGCTTATGTTTCTCGTCAGTTGAATCCCCATGAGAAGAACTACCCCGTTCATGATTTGTAGTTGGCTGCCATAATTCACACATTAAAGATTTGGAGGCATTACTTGTATGGCATGTCTTGTGAGGTATTCACTAATCATCGCAGTCTTCAGTATTTGTTCAAGCAAAAGGATCTTAATTTGAGGTAGCAAAGATGGTTGGAGTTGCTTAAGGATTATGATATCACTATATTGTATCATCCGGGAAAGGCCAATGTGGTGGCCGATGCTTTGAGCCAAAAGGCAGTGAATATGGAGAGTTTGGCATATATTCCAATTGGAGAGAGACCTCTTGCAGTTGATGTTCATGCCTTGGACAATCGGTTCGTGAGGTTGGATATTTCGGAGCCTAGTCGGGTATTGGCTTGTGTAGTTTCTCGCTATTCTTTATATGATAGCATCAGAGAGCGCCAGTATAATGATCCGCATTTGCTTGTCCTTAGGGGTAGAGTTCAGCACGATGATGCAAGAGCTATGACCATTGGTGATGATGGGGTATTGAGGATGCAGGGCCGAATTTGTGTGTCCAATGTAGATGGGATTCGGGAGTTGATTCTGGAAGAGGCCCATAGCTTGCGGTATTCCATTCATCCAGGTATCACAAAGATGTATCAGGATTTGAGGCAGCACATGGTGGAGGAGAATGAAGAAAGACATTGTTGGATTTGTAGCTCGGTGTCTCAATTATCAGCAGGTGAAATATGAGCATCAGAGTGGCTTGCTCCAGCGGATGGATATTCCAGAGTGGAAGTGGGAGAGGATCACTATGGACTTCCACGGACTTTGAAAAAGTTCGATGCTATTTGGGTGATTGTGGATCGGCTGATCAAGTCCGCGCATTTTATTCCTGTCTGTACTACTTATTCTTTAGAGCGGTTAGTAGAGATATATATCTGGAGATTGTTCGGTTGCATAGTGTCCTAGTTTCCATCATTTCAGATCGGGGCACTTGGTTTACTTCCCAGTTTTGGAAGTCTGTTCAGCAGGAGTTGGGTACTCAAGTGGAGTTGAGCATAGTTTTTCACCCTCAGACGAACGGGTAGTCCGAGCGCACTATTTAGATATTGGAGGATATGATACGCGCTTGTGTTGTTGATTTCGGAGGGTCATGGGATCAATTTTATCACTTGCAGAGTTTGCCTATACCAACAGCTACCAGTCGAGTATTCAGATGGCTCCATATGAGGCTTTGTACGGGAGGCGATATAGATCTCCAGTTGGTTGGTTCGAGCCCTGTGAGGCTAGGTTATTGGGGACAGATTTCATTCAGGATGCTTTAGATAAGGTGAAGGTGATTCAGGAGAGAATTCGTACAACGAAGTCAAGGCAAAAGAGTTATACTGACAGAAAGGTTCGAGATGTGTCCTACATGGTTGGTGAGAAGGTTCTGTTGAAGGTTTCGCCCACGAAGTGTGTTATGAGATTTTGAAAGATAGGGAAGTTGAGTCCGCGGTTCATTGGGCCTTTTGAGGTACTTCGTAGGATTGGGGAGATGGCTTATGCGCTTGCTTTGTCACCCAGCTTGTCGAGTGTGCATCTGGTGTTCCATGTTTCTATGCTCCGGAAGCATATTAGAGATCCGTATCATGTTATGGATTTTAGCACAGTTCAGTTGGTGGGTGATTTGATTTATGATGTGGAGCCAACAGCTATTTTGGAGCGTCAGGCTCAGAAGTTGAGATAAAAGGATATAGCTTCAGTGAAGGTGCAGTGGAGAGGTCGGCCCGTGGAGGAGGCTACCTGGGAGACCGAGCGGGAGATGCGGAGCATATTTCGTCACCTGTTTGAGGCTTCAGGTATGTTTCTTGACTCGTTCGAGGTTGAACGTTTGTTTAAGTTAGGGAGGATGTGATGACTCGGCTAGTCGTCTCATGAGTTACCGCTCTATTTCTCCTATTTCTGCTTCTTTATGCTTCGTTATACGTGTTTTGTGGTATCGGGTTGGTCGGATTGAATCCGGATTGGTTTTGGTGAGGTTTGAGACACTTAGTCTCTTTTAAGGAAGTTTAATTTGGAAAAGTCAAACGAATATTGACTTATATGTTAGAGGGCTCGGATGTGAGTTCCGATGATTCGGTAAGCTTCGGGAGGTGATTTATGATGTAGGAGTGTGATCAGAATGGGTTTTGGAGGTCCGGAGTAGGTTTAGGCTTGGATTGGCAAAGTTGATATTTTGGCGATTTCCGGTTGATAGGTGAGATTTTTATCTAGGGGTCAGAATGGAATTCCGAGAGCTGCAGTAGTTTTGTTATGTCATTTGGGATGTGTGTCCAAAATTTCAGGTCATTCGGACGTGGTTTGGTTGGGTTTTTTATCAAAAGCTTAATTCGGAAGATTTTTAGAAACTTAGGCTTGAATCCGATGTGTTTTAGTTAATTTGATGTTTTTTGAAGTGTTTTGATGATTGGAACAAGTTTGAATGAGTTATTAGGATAAGTTTTTTCTTTTGGTTGAGGTCCCGGGGGCCTCGGGGTGATTTCGGATGGTTGAAGGAGAAGTTGGACGTTTGTTGCAGCTGCAGATTTTTTGCTTCTGGTATTTCCGCACCTGCGGATTGGGGACCGCAGGTGCGAGGGAGAAGACCGCAAATGTGAAATGGGACTGGCGAGCAGATACCGCAGAAGCGGTCCAGATGGCCGTATCTGCAAAGCCACAGATGCGTAAGCCCTATCGCATATGCAATTTTGGGTTTTAAGTGAAGAACCACAGAAGCGGAGGAGTAACCGCATACGTGGTACCGTAGAAGTGGTAGAATAGTCGCAGATGCAAAAATCTCTGTCCAGAAGGTATATATTGTTTTCTTCGCGAAATTTTGCAAAAGTTAGTCATTTTGAAGAAGGGAAAAGAGGCTAAGGCATAGGTTTTCGAGAGGAATCAAAGGATATCCATTGGGTAAGTTCTCTAAGCTTAATTACTTAGGTTTAAGACCATTTTTCCACTATTTAATCATGATTTTAGTGGGGATTAATGAAGAAAATTGGGGATTAGGGCTTGAGTTTAAGTGGCCTTTAAATGAGGATTTGAGGGATCATTTGGACTCCGATTTTTGTATTCTTGATATGTATGAACTCGTGGGGATACAATGAATCCGTTGGTTTAAAAATTTTAGAATTTCGAGACGTGGGACCGAGGTTCAAGATTTGGTAATTTCAGAATTTGTGCCTTTTATTGACTATTTTCACTTAGGCTTCGTTCCCTTAGCATATTTTGATGTCCTCGTTCTGATTTTGGATAGATTCGACACGCGTGGAGGCTGATTCGAGGGGCAAAGGCATCGCGAGCTAGAGATTTAGCCGGTACGAGTTGAAAAATAATTGTAAATGATGTTCTGAGGGTTTGAAACCCCGGATTGCACATCATAGTGTTGTATTGAGGTGAGGCGCACGCTTGATGACGAGCGTGGAGTCGTGCCCTATTAGGGATTGTGACTTGGTCCATTCCGATTGATGATTTCATTGCGTATTTGATTGAAAACTATTTGCTATCATCATATATTGGGCTGAATGCCATATTTGGGCTTTGTGCCAACTATTTGCACCCTTCGGGCTTTTATTTGATATTTCCTCACTGTTTTGACTTACTATTTGAACTCAGTCATGGTAATTTTCACTGTTTTACTACTCAGCCATTTTAACTCAGTTTTTGAGACTAATAATATTTTTAAATGATATTTGGCTGAGAAACACTGTTTTACTGTTGCCCGAGGAGCTTGTGAGGATTTTTGACTGAGTAAGGCCGAGAACCTATGTTGTGAGGAAACACTGATACTGATTTGAGGCCGAGGGCCTAGATTTGATGCCACAAGGTGGCTTGTTATTGCGCTTGGGTCGTAAGGGGCCCCTCCAAGAGTCTGCACACCCCAGTGAGCGCGGGTACCCATTGTGATGT
Organism: Nicotiana glauca; assembly: GCA_026770625.1. Taxonomy (NCBI): domain Eukaryota; kingdom Viridiplantae; phylum Streptophyta; class Magnoliopsida; order Solanales; family Solanaceae; genus Nicotiana; species Nicotiana glauca. The sequence goes on along the minus strand of MU694755.1, from coordinate 32,549 downwards.
GAGATTGAGCCCGAAGGACTGGTATAGTTCAGAGATGTTGCCCAAGGGGCGGATTTATTGATACTGTGCGCGAGGAGCGAACTTCTATTTGTTTACTTTACCTTAATTGTCTGTCAAGTTACCTATTTATTTGTTGAGAAAAGGATTTTTACTTAACTTTCACTGGTTTACTGTTTTTAACTGGTTTCACTGCTTCCTTATAGAATGCCTTGTGCCTTACGTGTTTTCTTACTTTCAGTCATTATTTATGTTCGTTACTCACTGAGTTGGAGCACTTACTTTACTCCCTACACCATGTGTGCAAATTCAGGCGCATCTGGTCCCGCTCCCGAGTGTTGATTCATTCCAGCTTCAAGCGGATCTTCGAGGAGTCTTTAGGTAGCTGTTGGCATTCGCAGCCTGGAGCTCCTCTTTATCTATTTCTTTTACGTTCTTAGTTCAGCATTTAAAACTCTGTAGTTACATTTGGTTATTCAATATTGTTAGATGCTCGTGACTTGTGACACCCTAGTTAGGGCTGTGTCGGATTGTATTTCTGCTACTTATTATCATTAAGCCATGTTTTAGACTACTTTTATGTTGTTTAACTGCTTTAACAAGTGAATTAGGTTTAGTCGGCTAGCCTTGTCTTCACGAGAGGCGCCATCACGACCAGGTTCGAGATTAGGGTCGTGACACATATTTGGATATTTTTCATAAAAATTATTAGAATAACTTTGCAAATGTTATAAAACAATAAAAGAACAAGAGCAATAATGCAGCGAAAGAGAGGGAGAGAATTCTTATTGAATTTTGGTGTGAATTATAATGAAATAGAACCTTCTATTTATACGGAGAGGGTGACTTAGCCACCAAGTAATAAACCCTAAAATCTCTCTAAATATAGACATTCATCATAAATAGAATTATATTTATAACACTCCTCTTAAATGTCTATTCAACATATATTGTGCCTCGTTAAAACCTTAACTAAAATAAAATCCAATGGAAAAAAAATTTTAGAAAAGGAAAAAGAGTACACATATCTAATAATACGCCTTTTGGTTGCCTCATTAAAAACCTTGCAAGTAAAACCCAGTGGGACAAAACCTTGTAAGAAAAAAAGAGTACAACGCGCATTAACTCCCCCTGATAGGAGCATCAATTCACATCCTTGAGCCTTCGCATCCCAATCTTGTGCACTATTTTCTTGAAGGTTGGCGTCGGCAAAGATTTGGTGAATAAATCCGCCATATTAAATTCAATGAATATGTTGCACCTTGAAAATCCTCACTATCACAGTATCATGCTTATAGTTATAGCAAGATACCTTTGTGCATAAATTGCATTAAGGATGTGGTACTTCAAGATCAAGAATTGTATATGCTTCAAGAAACTTAAATCCTTCATGGATTGTCATATAAGTTAAGTCATATAAGCCATATAATAGACTTTAGATGCATATCAAGTTTTCATGTCATGCTAGACAAATAAGATATCGAAAATTGATTGCACGTACCATTAACTTTATACTTTCAAGTGTTTGAACTACATGTTCAAAACTACATGTCTTTCATATGAAACTAATTCTATTTGAATTGCGTCTCTTCTATTTGGACAATATTTTTATGTCTGTATTCGACGGACATAAAATTCTCATCTATACTTAGCGCTTTCATAGATGTCATCGACAAACATTTTATATCAGTTTCAGTATATTTTCATAATGACATAACATAGAGATCTCTTCATTTATATTTTCAGGTACATGAATCTCTCATGAAATTTTATGAAGTGTTATGTCATGTGATCTTCTAGATCACTTGCCTCCTAATTTATGATCATTTGCTTTATTCTATATCAAGAAGTTTATTTGAAACTGATCTGTCTATACGCTTTAAGCGTACCATAGACTTTGTCCTTCTAGGACTTAATAGGAGCATTTGCAATGAGAATATAGTTACTTTCTTTGGGTCAGCAAATGCGTCTGGCATGCTTTGCAATATATTGCAAATGAATTATCCTTTTATGAACTTTAAGTTCATATTATCTTATTCGAGGATTTAGGTGTACAAATGATTATTCATTCCACTAACATTTTCTCAATTGTTTATCATGTCTCCTCCTCATGTTAGAAAAACTAATTTATTACCTCAACTTTGAGAATCCACCTTTGTGCGTTATGGTGTTAATTAAATATACACCGCACATCAATAATAATAAGATAGAATTATTTGGCTGACCATGAACCACTTGTGAGGAGAGAAAATAATATACTTTAGTATATAACATATATCAAACTAATATAGATAGCTTTGTTCTCATAAGAAATTGTTTAGCTATTAAGTAGAGGCACGTAATAAATCATTTTGCTAAACCAACTCTGATGTAAACCAACTTATCAAGATGAACTTCTTGAATAGAAAATCTGGAAATTATGCTCGAAATTAAATTATTGAGCAAGTTACCTCGTAAAACACCATGTTGCGGGTTATTAATAATCGCACATGTAACCATCTCATAGATGCATCTTATGTGGTATACATGGCAGGTGAATGGGCCCATATTCACTTTTGATATTTCCAGCATTCATGGGATTCAATCCCAATTTTAGTTGGTCTATTAAATAATGAGAACAAGCAATGTAAGAGAAATCATAAAGAACTTTCTAGTTCTTTAATATTTACCCAAGTGAATTCTCTATTATTTTTGCACATCATACGTAAATTAACATGGCTAAACCAATTATGCTGACTGAATAAATTATCAATATTGATAAACTTCAGATTTACACCATGACGTGTGCAATTATTAATAAACTCCAAGTTTATTATGATATGAGTTTTTATATCAATAAACATCCACTTTATTATGGTATTCTTTTATTTGTGTAGTACAAACTGAAGAATAAAGCGGATAACCTTTCACATACATATTACCCCGCTACAAATTGTAGTAATAGAAGATATTAAATCTTTCTTTTATTTATAGTCTCAAAATAACTGATCGCTTTCGCGAATACTTTAGAAACTCAATAAGTTTCTTTGAGACTTACTACAACACAATGCCTTATTGATAATCAATTTTATTCCTCCAAAATAATAATAATTGACTCTTCCAGAGCTCTCAATTAATTTTGTACTACCACATATTCATCAACATCCATATGGTCATATATCTCTTTCAAGGAGAAAGTTATATCATTATGGCCATGGTCAAAATTATACGCAAGTTTTGTTTCTTGCATTACCGCTGTCTTTTAATAATCACAATGTCAAAATATTTTGGTATACAATAAGTACGTGACCAATGACCATTTATGCCATAATAATGACATTATTTTCTTATATCATCTCAAACCTCCTTCTAGAGGTGAGTGTGGTATATTTACTACCACTAGCACATTCATATTCTTCCAAGAATGAATATGTATTCACAAATCAGATGTTGTCACATTCATATGATAAATGATCCATTATCATCTATATGTGATTTATAAAATTTCATATCAAATTGATGACAAATACATTCACAAAGTGAAGGATTATTTTGAGAATCCTTGTTATTCTCACTATCACAACGATGACGATTATAATTTCGTCTATTGCCACGTCAACATCCATTGATACCTTCACGGTAATAATTTTGTCTTCTTTCAGACTTATCACATATTGCTATCACATTCTCTTAAGGGAATGAGAATGGAGCAAATTCAATGGGACGGTTTTTCACTTCTTGTGCTCACGATCATACATGACTTTGATCATGGCAAGACATAGAAATTTTACCATTTCTAATGGTTATAATTTCTTACTAACTCCATTAGAGTTATAATCAAAATTTATTTTCTTTGCTTGTATTTAAAATTAAATTATAGAATAAAAGAGAAAAATACTGTAAAATACATACCTTAAATTCAGAATTTAATCATGAAGTAAGTTCATGGAACAATTGACAATCATTATGCTCAATCCCAATGCTTCTGCCCATTTGGTTAGAGTCTCGTGTTGATAACGTGTTATAAAACAATAAAAGAACAAGAGCAATATTGTAGAGAAAGAGAGAGAAATTTTTTATTGAATTTTGGTATGAATTACGATGGAATAACCCTCTATTTATCGGGAGAGAGTGACTTAGCCACCAATTAATAAACCCTAGAATCTCTCTAAATATAAACATTCGCCATAAATAGAATTCTATTTATAACAACAAAGAAAATCAGCTAACAGTACTAAGTGAGACAGAATTTAAATAAAATGCACCATTAACAGTAGGCTGTAAAACCAGGAGTCTGAAACCTAAATGGCAACTTTTTGGACTCAAAATACATTCCTACAGTTTAAAAAAAAAAGTTATTTTTCTACCTAAAATACAATATTATACTATAAGAGTCTGTTTGAAAAGCCAAAATGTAATTGAAATTGGTGTAATTACTAGAAGAGTAATTACACAACCTAGTAATTACATAGTTGTGTAATTACGACGACATGGTTGTTTGTCATAGTATAATTACAGTGTAATTACAAGTTTAATGTTTGGTTGCACAAGTGTAATTACACTGTTAGATTAAATTTTAAATTAAGTAATTATCAAAACTTACAAATTAATAAATATATGCCAATAATTTTTATAAGTATAAATGATATTATATTTGGTATTTAAGATGTATATTTTTCGTGAATATATATTTAATTAGTAATTGTATAATTATAAATTATATTGTAAAAATAATATATATATATTTTTTAAAATAATAATATTTAGTTTAGATACTTGCAAAAACTAAAAATATACATTTTGTAAGAATATCATGGAATTCATGATTGACAAAATAAATTAATATTTATAAATATAGTGTCATAACATTATTCAAATGTTTGGCAAAACTAATCTATCAATTCTAACAAAAAAAATGTAATGTGAGTCAATACTACTAAAGCAAGTAAATTGGAACCATGAATATAACACAATTTTAAAAATAAAAAATAAAATAGTTTAACATATGTCAGATTCCAACATAATAATAGTAAGTCTCACTGCAACTTAAGATTAGGAAACATAATAGTTTATAACAATATTTAACAACGGAATTTTACTTTTATTGCATCATTCATTATATGCCAAGTTAATGACTCATTATTCCTAATATTAGGAGGTGTAGTTTCAAAACATAGAACAATAAAATAAATAAAAAATAAAATATAAGCAATTATGGAATCACAAGAAGTGAAGATAGAGAAATAAAAGATAAATAATGTCAAAAGAAAAATATATTTAAAATGTCAAAAGAAATTAAAAAGTAAAAATAAAATTAAAATAATAGAAATAAAAAGTTATCAAGAAATAAATTAAAATAAAAACAAAAAGAATGAAACTAAAAGGCAACCTTGTAATTATACAGTGTAATTACTATCAATTCTTACCTTTCACTTGAAAATTGGAGAACGTAATTATACCCTTCTAATTATATCCAATTCCATGCTGATAAAATAATTACCTGGTCAAATAAATATGCTAAATTGTATAATTATACCTAATTATACCCAAATTTATTTTCAAGATGACTGCTCTAAGTGATTTTTTTTAAAGTAGAAAAGTAACTTCTTCTTTTTTTTTTAAGCGTAGAAACGTCCATGGTTTCGGGCTCGTAAAACCAGGCCTTAATTTAGTTCTGACTTGTATAAATGTTGGCTAACCAAACTTTGAATAGACTACTGAAAAGACAGATGTTTGTCACAGCATAGGGTGCTCACTTTGAATTTTAGTGGAAAAAAGAGTAGAGGAAGTTTGATTGCAACGTGGCGATTAAACGCGCAATTGTCCTATTTTCCAATCTCATTCGGTGATAAGGAGACGGCGTTTGATTAGTTTTGGCTACACCACACGTCGCCATTATGTCCCCACGAGATTCTGCCCTCTATTTAGCGCCGTACGCACCACCCCCCACGTGCTTTCCCAGTACTTTTTTGTCCCACACTATAAAACTCTCTTCACGCGCCATTTACTAACTTCCTTAGTTCTAGTATTTAAAATTTAAAATTACACATCCAATACTTTAAATTTGTCTAAATCACATCTACATTCACTTTTATCTTTTTGTGTCATGCTTTTACAATAATTTAATGCTATATAATATTATAAATAATAATATAATCAACATTTTATATCAAAAGATCTATATTTCACCTTGAAATCTTTTCTAATCAAATACCTACAAAACTCTCTCTAGTTCAATTTACGTGAACTTGTTTGATTGAATATAAAATTTAAAAAAATATGAAAAACTTTTGATACTTATAATAAAAAATAACATAAATATTTATACGGCTATAAATCATCTCACTCAGGACAAAATAAGAACTATAAATTACATCATTTTTAAATTTAAAAAAAATATTTTCTAAACGAATTAATAAATTAAATAAATTCACATAATTAAAATAAATAAAAACATTTTTATTGATATGAATTTCTAAGTGCCAGAAGCACGCAAAAGGCTCGATCCATTCAAATAAATGCAAGGACATAAATCAAAGAAGATAGTATTATGGACATGAAGTATGATCAATTTAATAAGGAAAATGATAAACTTTTCAACTACATGTGATGTCTTCCCAAAATCTAATCTCTTCGGTATAAATCAAGACTTGAAATTGTATGCGGGGAAATCGGAAGATTAATTTTTCTTGATATAGTGCTTCGAAGAGTAAATCCCGAAGACACAGGATCTCGGTTCGTTTTTCCCCTCGAGACCTATTCGATGCCTTGCCTAGATCAAGCATCGATTAAGGTCCTGATTGGCGAAGATATTCCCCGAGAGATGTGACTGGGGCCCGCGAGACTTCTCCAAACGGCTCGACGCCAGCTCTCCTACAAAGAAATACAGACCGTCATATCTCGTTCTTTTATTATATTTGTTTATTATATTAAGTTTAGACACCCCCTTTTTCTATAAAGGAGGGTCACCTACACCTTGTAAAGCATCATCTCTCCTATTTGGCCTAAAAAGCAAACAATAATATATCTCTCTCTTTCTTCTAAGTGATCAGTGTTCTCCGACCCCGAGGTTGCCCTAACATTTTATTGTTCTTCGTTTGTTCTTTATCTTTTATGATATTAAGTAATATTTATCGATAGTTGTTATCTCGATTTACCTGTGATATCTCGAGATCACCTTTAGCATATTATTCTTCCTTTGTTCCTCGTTATTTAGCTCAAGATTGACGGTACAAAGCCTTGCATATGTGATCACGCCCAAAGTATATCCTCTAAATAAGATTCTGCGGACGTTGCAAATAAAACCCAAGTATTAAGCTCAGGGTCGAATCCACAGAGAATCAACCTAACAACTGCTATCTCTAAACTCACTCACTTCTCAGAACCAGCTTCCAAATACTTTTTGTATCAATG